>CM069909.1:61868280-62151417 GCA_036172215.1 Camellia granthamiana
CGGGTTTTCGGCCTAGCGAGCCTCTCAGGGGTGATATTTCTTCAGCTTATCCATGTTGATCGGTTGGGAGAACTCTAGGCCATCTAGGTCCATCAGAACCACAGCTCCACCTGACCAGATAGACTTTATGATATAGGGACCAGTCCAATTGGGTCTGAACTTGCCCCTTGGGTCATGGATGGGAGCTCGGTTGTCCTTGAGCACCAAATCTCCTTCCTTCAAATTCCTGGACTTAACCTTCTTGTTAAAAGCCCGGGCGATTCTACGTTGATAACCTTGGACGTGGTACAGTGCTTTTAATCTTCTCTCATCGAAAAGCATGAGTTCCTCGAATCTGCTTTGTTGCCAATCTGCTTCAGCTATCTGACACTCAGCCAGTACTCGCAATGACGGAACCTCAATCTCAATCGGTAGAACGGCCTCCATCCCATATACCAAGGAATACGGAGTCGCCCCGGTAGAAGTCCTAATTGAAGTTCGGTAGCCCCACAGAGCGAACGGCAACTTATCTGGCCAATCCCGATAGGTTTCTACCATCTTCTGCAGTATGTGTTTGATGTTTTTGTTGGCGGCCTCAACTGCTCCGTTGGTCTGCGGCCGATACGTGGATGATTTATGAAAGGCTACATTATACTTCTCCAACAAATCAATCACCTCCTTCTTGAAGTGAGAACCATTGTCCGAAATGATCTCATTCGGGACTCCATAGCGGCAGATAATGTTGTTTCTGATAAACTTCGCGACATGCGAAGCCTTCAACACTGCATAGGACTGGGCCTCGACCCACTTTGTAAAGTAATCTATTGCTACCAAGATATACTCATGCCCATTTGACCCCTTTGGAGTAACAGCTCCAATCACGTCAATTCCCCAAACTGAAAATGGCCATGGCGATGTCATGTTGTATAACTTGGACGGCGGGATGTTCATGCGGTTTGCGTGAATCTGGCATTTGTGGCATCGCCGAACAAAGCTGATACAATCTTCCTCCATGGTAGACCAGTAGTAGCCTTGTCTGAGAATTTTCCGCGCCAGCATTACCCCATTCACATGTGCACCACATTCTCCTCCATGGATGGCCTCCATCAGGCGCTTCGATTCTTCAGCTTCCACACACAGCTTGTGCATTCCCAGATGACCTTTTTTGTACAATTTGCCCCCGCAGATGATGAACTGAACAACCATTCTTCTGATTGCCCTTTTATCCTTGGCATTTGCCCCTAGCGGATATGTCTCCTTCTCCAAGAAATTCCATATGTCGTAATACCAGGGGTTATTGTCCTGCACTTCATCTATGGCAGAGATTGATTCATATGCTGGCGCAAACTTTTGATCAATGATTACTGGACGCATCGGACTCCCGACGGGATGTCTATCATGGAAGATAGAGTTGCTAGTGAATCTGCGAACCTGTTGTTCTCTCTTACTAGGTGAGTGAAACTTAGCTTCTCAAACCGAGGGATTAGCAAATCCAAGGTCTGGTGGTAAACTATCATCTTTTCCTCTTTTACTTTCCAATCTCCTTTAGCTTGAGACACAACTAGGTTTGAATCCCCAATAACGTCCAATCGTCTTGCCCCTAGTTCTAAGGCGGCTTCTAACCCGGCAATACATGCCTCATACTCTACCTCATTGTTCGAGACTTTGAACCGGAGCTTGAATGCTAAAGGGATACGGGAGTCGTCAGGCGCTATCAGCAACACCCCTATCCCGTACCCATATTGATTTGACGCCCCGTCAAAGTACATCATCCAAGTTTCATCTTCGATGTGCAGGATATCTTCATCTGGGAATAGGTACTCAACTGCTTCATCCCCTTCAACCGGGTGGTCGGCAAGGAACTCTGCCACTGCTCTCCCTTTTACGGACTTGCGCGTTACATACTTGAGATCAAATTCGGAGAGCAACAGCAACCAACGAGCTAGCCTACCCGTAAGTGCTGGTTTCTCGAAAAGATATTTGATGGGGTCAAGTCGTGAAACCAACATTACAGAGTGAGCTAACAGGTAGTGCCGCAGCTTCCTAGTAGCCCATACCAAGGCCAAACAAGCCTTCTCCAGCGGAGTGTAGCGGGTCTCGTAATCCAGCATCTTCTTGCTCAGATAGTAGATGGCCCTTTCCACTTTATCTTCTGACTCTTGCGCGAGCATACAGCCCATTGTAGTCTCAGTTACTGACAGATACAATATCAACGGTTTTCCTGGCTTTGGTGGTGACAACACGGGTGGATTCTGTAGATACTTTTTAATCTGTTCAAACGCAGTTTGGCATCGGCCGTCCCAATGGAACTTCTTTCCTTTCTTCAGAAGACCAAAAAGTGGTTCACAAGTTAAGGTTAGTTTAGAGATAAACCGTCTTATGAATTGCACTTTACCCAGAAAGCCTCGCACCTCCTTTTCAGTCATTGGTGGGGGCATTTCTAAGATGGCCTTGATTTTGGAAGGGTCGACTTCGATGCCCCTTTGTGTAATCAGAAATCCCAGCATTTTTCCCGCTGTAACACCAAACGTACACTTCTGAGGATTCAACCGCAGCCTAAATTCTTTGATCCTTTGGAAAAACTTTTGCAAAGCGGTGTAGTGGCCCTCTCTTTCTTTGGACTTGACAATCATGTCGTCCACATACACTTCGACCTCTTTATGGATCATGTCATGTAATATTGTGGTTGCAGCCCGTTGATATGTAGCCCCAGCATTCTTCAACCCAAACGGCATTACTCTATAACAATATGTACCCCACGGGGTGGTAAAAGCAGTCTTCTCCCGGTCTTCGGGTGCCATTACTATCTGATTATAGCCTGAAAAGCCATCCATGAACGAAAGCAAAGCATGCCCCGCTGTGAAATCTACCAACTCGTCAATATGTGGCAAGGGAAAGTCATCCTTCAGACTGGCTCTGTTCAAATCCCTGAAATCCACACATACCCGGATTCTGCCATCCTTCTTCGGCACTGGAACAATGTTGGCCAACCAAGTCGGGTATTCGGATACCAGCAGGAAGCCTGCGTCAATTTGCTTGGTGACCTCTTCCTTGATCTTAATGGCCCAGTCAGGGCGAATCCTTCTGAGCTTCTGTTTGACAGGTCGGGCCTCGGGGTCAAGAGGGATCCGGTGCTGTACAATCTCAGGATCGATTCCAGGCATGTCTTCGTAGGACCACGCGAAAACATCTTTGAAATCTTTTAATAAAGCGACTAAGCGCTCGCGTTCCTCCGAAGACAACGTGGACCCGATCTGGACCAGCCGTGGGTCCTTCTCAGTACCAATATTCACAGTATTGATTTCATCAATTAAGGGTTTAACAAACCTCTCCTGCTCTTGTTCAATTAGTCGTTGTAAAACCGGAGGAATTCCGTCCTCGTCGTTTTCATCAAAATTTTGAAAGTCCTGATTTAAGCAATAAACCAAAGGCACAGAAAAGTACTCGGAAACCACGGTCACCTCATTCTCATTAGATACTTCCGAACCGTCCAATTCTTCTGTTACAACAGACTCAAAAGAGAAAGAAAAAGATGACCTGGACAGGACTGTGGCATCCGGGTTATCACCCCCAGGAATACCGGACTCAGACTCAGACAAGCTGGAACCTGATTCCGACTCACAAGACTCGGTGGAATCAGATTCTGGCTCACTACCTGACCCGGTGCTGCTTGATAAAAATCCTTCCTCGTACTGCCAGGTGAGGGAGGGTGCGATGGACGCATCCAAAATAGCTGATTGTAGGCCCGCAGCCGTTTCATCTCCGATCATGGACACCGAGGAGTCATCCCCCAAGCACAACTGGTCGATCAAAGGATCTGAAAGTAGACACGCCAGTGCTACCCCCATTTCAAACTCTGCGTCCACGGACTCCAATTCCTTGTTATGTTCAGCCTCAACTGTCGGGTCTGTCTGCTCTTCAGCAACATCATCCCCAGATAACTGTAAGTCAAAGAAAATTTCAAATCCGGCATACGTCTCTTTTCTTCATTCAGCCATGGCTCGGAAAACCACAGAATGGAAAATCTTCCCCCTCCCGGACGAAACGTCCGTTCAGGGTACCCCGAATGGGGCGATGTATCAACTCAAAAGGTTTCCCCATCCGTTTTGCTTTGGCTCTTCCAGCCATCTCTTTTCCTTTTCTTACCCGATCTTCCTTGGTGGGCAGATAACCCAAACCGAAGGTGTGAGGGTTGTGCGGCACTTCGGCCAATGTTGCAATGCCCTTACGGCCGCTCTTTCCTAATCCCATCCCGGGGATGTATTGGAGTTTGTTCATGAGGTACACTGCTTGGGCACTAACATATATCCCTTCATTAGCGGCCATGATATTCTGTACGACTTGAGCCTCAGCCAAGGTAAACCCTGATATGAATACATCTTCCGTGCCGTGCTCGATTTCTAGAACAGGCGTGGATACTTCCGGTGGTGGGTGGATCGATGAGTTCCCGAAGACAATGGCTACTCCCTTTCCATAGGGGTATTTCACCATTTGATGCAAGGTGGATGATACTGCCTTCACCTGATGCAGCCACGGCCGCCCCAAAAGCAAGTTAAAAGTCGCGGGAACTTCTAAGACGTGGAAATCTATCTCATGCCGTCCCGGCCCAACCTTTGTCTGCACTTTGACCGTTCCCATCACTTCTCTACTTGTATTGTCATACGCCCGGATGACCTGGGCTGTTGGTACAAAATCTGCAGTTTTCAAGCCAATTGCATACGCCGTCCTTGCTGGGCAGACGTTGATGGCAGACCCGGTATCAATGAGTACTACCGGTATCCATTTATCCTTACATTCCACAGAAATGTAGAGCGGCTTGTTATGGTTTACACCCTCAGGCAGTAATTCTTTATCGGAAAAAGTCAATGTCGGGGAGCCTCCTCCCGGAAAAACCAATCCGACTAGCTGTTCCGGCGTAGTCTCTATCGAAAGCTTAGCCTTATCCATGGCCGTCAAAACAGCCTGCCTGTGTACTCGTGAGGCCATGAGCAGTCCCCAAATGGAAATGTCTGCTTGTATCTTCTTCAGCTGTTTGAGTACGGCTTCCTCTTCGAGCTGCTTCTCCTTTTGCTTCTCGACCTCCCTATCCTTCCCTGAGGCCTCTGGTTGATCCAAGTGCGGAGGTTTGAAATATCGCCCACTCCTTGTCATGTGGTCGACCTCTCCAAGGTACCAAGTGTTGTCGGGTTGGTTGTTCCCCCAATCCTCGTCTGTGTGGGCAAGACATAAGTCTTCATCTTCCCACCACATTCCCTCGGCGGCCGACAAACACCTGTCTGGTTCTGGTATGACTGTTCTCGCGCTCGCAGCACCTTCCATCCATATACCCGCAGCATTCTCGGTCCCTGTGCACACAGCAGTTTCCACTCCCACATGGGCCTTCGCTTTTCTGATTCTCTCGGAATCCTCAAAACTTGCTTGTTCCGATACAACTGACTGTTCGGCCATCTCCGTACTCAAAATGTTCCAATCTCGGGCGAAATTCTTGACACCGGCGCCCTCCGGCGATGTGTTCTGCTCTTCGACCCTTCCGGCTGTCGCCGATATTCTTATTCCCGCGGAACTCTGCTCTGCCTGAAATTCTTCTACTACATCGGGTTGATCGTCCAACCACCCGGTGACTTCCACTGAATCCTCATAATCGAACCATGCAGCTACTGCGTCTTCTGGGTATTGGTTACTGTAAAATCGGAGATTGGCCAGGTCCTCTTCTACAGCTGTTACATCATCTGTTCCTTGTTCTAGACTATCTCCTTGAATCACACATAATTCTTCTTCTGTTGGCAATTCCACTCCGGGCCATCTTGACCCATCGATAAAATGTAGTCACTCGGACTGTATGTCTTCCCACTGTAACTCCTAGATTCCGCAGACTCTGACTCAATAACCTGCTCCCCCTTTGGAATTTTCCTTTATTGTTCTCGGTGGTCACCACCGTTGGCTTAGGTTGGGTCGAAGAGATGTCCATCATGCACAAGTCGGTGCAATCGGGAAGGAACACCTCTGGCTTAGGCAGGTGGGTGGGTGTGATGTAGATGCTAGGGTCGTAGGACACGCCCCCAGTATGAATGAAATTGAGTCTTTTGGGTGGTGGAGCCTGGTTGTGTATGGGGAGGGGATTGGTGGTAACATTGGGTTTTTCGGGAGGTAAGATTACCCCGTTATCGATAAGGTCCTGAATTTCATGGCGTAACCGGTAGCACTGGTCGGTGTCGTGACCGTGCTGCTGGTGAAACGCACAGTATTTGGCCGGGTTATGGTTAGAAGGAAGTTTTTCTGGTAGGGGCCTCGGCTCCAGGGGCTTCAGGTGCCCTTTCTTGATCAACACCCCCAGAGCTTTGGATAGGGGCATATAGAGTGGAGCGAAGGTTCTGGTATTTCTAGGTGGGTATTTGGTTGTTTGCGGGTTGCTTCCGGATGCACCGGAAAATGGCGAGGCTGCCGTATTTCTTTGTGGGGGGTTAGTGGTGACCATGCTCACTTCCTGAGCTCTCGCAGTTGTAACGCCACTCGGGCCTGCATTGCTATTACGATTGAAGGCTCTTCGGGGTTGCTCCCGGTCATTGTCAATCCAGCCTTGCTTCAAGGCATCCTCAATCTGCACCCCCATTTCATGCAGGTCAGAAAAAGTGGGGAATGGGACTACTATCATCTTTTGCATCAACCTCGGCTGTAGATTGCGCACAATCATCCGAATCTGGTCCTTGTCCGTAGGCCTCAAGGTCATCATTGAAGCCTTGGCCCTCTATCTAGTCACGAACTCCGAAAAAACTCTCCTTAGGCTCCTGCCTAGTTGTTTCAAGATCGCGGGTCGTAATTTCAATCTGTGTGTTGTATGAATACTGCGCGATGAAGGCCTCAGCCATTTCGTCCCCAATTTCACTTGACGTCGTCTTCCAGTTTAGCGTACCAGGCAGATGCCACACCTGACAGGGTCCGACCAAATAAAGATAACTTCTGGAGCCTACTGAGGCCCATCGGCCTTAGAACGTCCGAAAACAGTCTTAAGTGTACCATGGGGTCTCCGGACCCATCAAATCGATCAATATGAGGCATTTTGAATCTGTCGGGCAGCGTCACAGCAGCGTCAGTGTAACCATCTTCAATGTCGGGGATAGTCTTGACCCCTTGGGACCTCTTGAACAACTTTTCAAGCTTGCTCAATTTGAGTGCGGTGGGATCAGTCTCGAACTCAAAGGGAGAGTCCGGTAGATTGGTGGGTGTTTTTGATAACTGAGGTTGAATTTGAGGTAGGATCGGAGGTGGGGGTGGTCCGGTGGGCGGCTCTGTATCAATCTGAGCATTGGCTGTCTCCCCGACATTAGGAGCTCCTAGCGGGGGAGGAACTTGATGTGAAGCGGATGCTCCGGTTTGCTGTTCCAGTCTGGCAATTGTCTCTGCCTGTTCTCTCACAACTGTGGCCTGTTGTCTGGCGAAATCTGCCTGGCGGATAGCATCTTGCTGCATTGCTTTCATGCTCTCTTGAAGGTGGCACACCATTTCCTCCAAACTAGCCATATTGTCCTGCTCTGGTTGGATTACCGGTATATATTCTCTCTCTGTTGGTGACACAGAGTCTTGATCCCTACTGAACACAGGTGGGGTAGACAAAGCTCTCTGAACTGACTGCTGTACTGATGTCCTCTGCCTTACTGTCCTTTGTTTAGTAACCGGGGGGTAGCGAGTAGTACACTGGTTGTCCGTCTATCAGATCCTCAGATCGAAGGAGTCGACGGCCTCTGACCCAGCGTGCTTGGGGGATATCTATCGGGTCGGTAGCAATCGTGCTCAACTACCTAATAAAAAGATAAATAAAGCGTATAAATAAGCAGAAAATCGGACAGCATAACAGCATAAAATAAACAACACACGATTGGGTAACACGCTGAACTCAATACACTGTTCTTCAAATACTGATCACTGATCATGAACCATTGCCCCTAGGCCTGAATCTGACATCCACGGACAACTGATTCTCAAAACACTGACACTGATGCCCTCAGGCCTGATACTTTAAACTTGCAAACTGATCTGTACGTTCCCTGCAGAGTTACACTCTAAAGCACATAGCAGATAAATGAGAACCAAAACACCCCTATATTGGGGCAGGGTTTCCCTGTCCTATTTTGTCGGGAGCTAGGGTTTCACTACGCACGCAGCGGTTTCAAACAACCTATGTCGGGTAAGCAACCTGTCCTAGTTTGGAATGGTCACTACGGATTCCGATTATGCACTAGGTCGAATGGTCAAAAAGGGTGCCCCGGTAAAACCGGGGTTTGTGTTCCCATACTGGCAGACCCCGCAACCGGTCAGCCTTATGGACATGCCTTGACAAGACAAGCCTCCAGCAAACCGCTCAGGAATAGCAGATGGCCAACACGGTGTCCTAGGCGCACCAATGCACATGCAATGCAAAGAAACATATAAGTGTAGTCAAAATAGGATATCACGAGTTCGAGTCAAGCTCTCTAAAGTCCCCAGCAGAGTCGCCAGAAACTGTAGACGCGCCCGCGGGGGACCTCGGCTACAGTTCGGACTCTCTTTTTTTTGTGTGTGTCGCGGTTCTAAATCTGAACCAAAGAGTCCAAATCCGGCAAATCGTTTGAGAAAACAGATTTTTTTGAAAAGTAGTGCCAAACATGGACTGCTTTGCCAGATTACAGAGTCGCCACCTAAATATTTTAAAAAAGGGGAAATTTAGGAAACCCTGACTCGGTGCCAAAGGCCGCGTGTCCGTCATAACCAAAGTTGACTTGGCTCGGGAGCTTGGGTACGATCGGGGAAGGTCAGCTATGAGCACCCCCTTCGCCCGGTCCGAAGACCGGCCTCTACTAACCATGATATCCGTTTTTGAAAACATTACATGTTCTTATTCCAGATTATTAGCCTAGAATTACTATGCTATGCATACAGCAAACAAGTATAGACTAGATTGCCTAATTTGGAAATAAACATTGCATATCTGTTTGTTTTGAAAACAATTTGGATTTGCTACCCGCAAGTAAGCTAAAATACGGATTTCAACGAGTTTTCCAACTCAAGCAATCCAACCTCCACCCACAGGCATTCAAACAGTTTATCTCATGTAAGCACTTAGCCGCATGGTAAGCATACTGTCATGTCAACATTCACACGCATGCGAGATGCTAAAGCATAAAGACTTACATAGTACTCCGTGCCAAAACAGAAACTAGTTAGAAAACATGCATGACCTAGTTCATGTTAAATGGCTAATGCATCACACACAGAGATGTAATCTAGAGCAGGCTCGGCTAACCCTAAACATGGCATGTGAAATGCTACAAATAACACGTATTCAATTTGGAATCGAAAGTACAATGCAGTTTGTATGATGTACCGAGCCCGGTGTATGTAAACAAATGAATGAATGCAAACATGCTTTCATACTGTTATGCTAATTTAAATATGCCCTAATCTACCATCATAAGCAGGTAAATAGAAGGGAAGAAAGAAGTGGGGGTTGGAAGACATACACATACTCACGCACACTTATTACAATTATGCCCTCACTCGGAGGGACCAAAATAATAATACAGTCCAAAGAATAAATGAATAAATATTACAAATTCTAATTACTAAAATTAAATTAAGCAAATAAAATAAATGGGGCCTCGGCCCTGCCTCGGAATGCGCGAATGGTGCATGCTCGTCGCGACTCGCCCGGAAAACCCATGTCATGGCATTGCTGCTTCTGTTTTTACTGCCCTGCCTCTCCAAAAATTCCCAAAGTTCGGGAATACCTTCCAAATGGTCTGAAGTACCCCACCGGCTGGGGGAAGAGCTCATCGGCTGCTGAAATTGACCACTGGCTGCATGTGGTGGTTATCGGCACAAACAAAGTGCCGATCGGCACATTAAACTGCCGGCCGGCAGAAAGTCCCTGCAGCAGACAGTATTGACAGCAGCAGCAAGACAGCAATGCAAGGCATGGGTTTTGGGGGACATGTAAGCATGGTCATTGCCTCCTATCATGCTTGGGATTCAAGGGGGTAAGACTCTTGGTTTTTTTGGGCCACCAATGGTGCATTTGATACATGATAGCCCAAAGAACCAAGGTTACTATTTTGATGTGAAGATGCATGCAACACAAACAAATGAAGACTAAGTCCCTATCATATGGAGATCAAGGGCCTTAGGGACTTGAGGATGGAGACAAGTTTCACCACTCAAGTGTGAACTCCTCTCAATCTTCATGCTTGGTTTGACAACCCCAAACCAAACCATGGAATGCAACTCATGCAACATGGCTCAAATGCAATGCAACCTATCATGTTAGGCATGCAAAGAGCTAAAGTATGCAAGGTACAAATGTCATGCAACATGGACCAATTAAGCATGGAACTAGCATGTATACTAGGTTTCATCAATCAAACATGCAACAACCATGATATGAGCATGCAAAGGTGGACCAAGCTCAATGAGGCAGCCCTCAAAACTCCCTAAATCAGTGGCAAAAGATGCCTCAAAACATGAACAAAATGCTACACAAGCATGCAAGCCATAAGGCTCAAGGCTAAGGCACAAAGTGAGACATTGAACCACCACTTAACAAGACCAAACATGGCACATGTGAGGTAACCAAAACAGGTTTCTAGCATACAAAATAACACCCAAACCCCCTTCATGGCATCCCCGAAAATGCACTAAACATGTAAGCATGCAAAGGCCTACTTTAAAGCATACAAGAGCACACTCTTAAAGCATGAACTAAGCCACATATGCCAACATACAAACATGACTAATGGACTGAAATAGGGTCTAATGTGATGCCAAATCGTGAGATAAAGACAAGTTAAGCATGCTAGAACTCCATACAAGCAAGGCCTACAAGCCAACAAGCAAGGCAACCATGCTAAGCATGCCAAACATGGCCAAAACAGTGGCTCACAGCCCTTATGCATGACAAGATGATACTCATATCTTCATGAAATCAAGCTAAAACATGCGAGAAATAAGGCCTAGACATATGGCATGCTTTTAGGCATAAAAGAGCATTTCAAAGGAAGTATGAGAAGCATGCTAGAGGCTATAATTCCGACCAAAAACAGAGATCAAACATGACCTAAAACAGCCCAAAAAGTCCTGAAATGAAGCCAAATGCAAACATGCACACATGCTATGCTATGAGCCCAAAACAAAGGCAAATAAAAGGACCAAGGGGAGAGGGGTGTCTCTCCCCTAAATGAGGCTCGAAAATATCATCCTCACCACTGAAAACCCACTGGTTTTCAGTGGTGAGAAGGTCAAAAAACACCAAGCTTGACAATGCTCCAAGAAAAGGGCACAAAAAGACCAAAACAAGGCCTAAAAGAGTGAGGCCTCAATCAAATGAAAAAGAGACCTTAATGAAAGTTCTAGAGCAAGCAAAAACAAGGTTTTTTTATGTTAAACACAAAGCCAAAAACCCAAGACAAAAGGGGTAGAAAGTAGTTGCAAGAATGGGGAAACTAAAGTGGTGTTCTTACCCTTGAAGATCCAATGAAGAACAAAGGTTGCAGCCCTCCTCTAATGCTCAAAACCAGTCCAAAACCACCTCAAACAACCTTCCAAGCCTCCTAATCTCGAGCTAAGGTGTAATGGTGTGTGTTTTAGTGCAAAAGTAAGGTAAATCACACTATTTGGTCCCAAAACACACACACACAAGGAGGGAGAAGGGAGATATAGATATATATGGATGTATATAAGAGAATATATGCCTAAGCTCTGGTTTTTGACCTAAAGTTGCTAACCTCAAACAATGGAGATGAATGCAAGTATATATAGGCCAAGAACTAAGCCAAAACTTAATGACTAAGTAAAGCCAAAGGGTTCAAGGGGTGCAAAGGGTTCCTAGCTTCCAAGGGAAGCTAAGACAGCTGGCCAAGCTTCTCCAAGAAGCTTGGCCAAGGGTTCAAGCTTCTAGAAGCTTCAAGGGGGTTCAAAAGGGCAAAGGGTGCAATCCCCCGTATGGGGAGTGGTGATGGTGCACTCCAGCTGTCACAGCTGGCATGCACCATCCCCTGGGGTGCAAAGGGTTCACGCCGGCCGTCCAAAGGAGTCACCGGCACAAAAATGTGCCGGCCGGCAGTGTAAAGTGCCGATCGGCACTGTATTCTAAGAAAAGAGTGCCGATGGCATTAAGAAAGGGCCGGTGAACAAGTGGGGCAGCCGGTGGGATTAAGGGATGGCTAACAAGCCTTCCCCTACCCTCAAATGCAAACACACAAGTGCTCAGTGCACAACCGAGCATAAAACAAACCGGTTGAGAGATCCTGAGGC
Organism: Camellia granthamiana; assembly: GCA_036172215.1. Taxonomy (NCBI): domain Eukaryota; kingdom Viridiplantae; phylum Streptophyta; class Magnoliopsida; order Ericales; family Theaceae; genus Camellia; species Camellia granthamiana. The sequence continues at coordinate 61,880,539 of CM069909.1, forward strand.
ACGGCGCGCAGTCGGGACCTCCGGGAACTCAAAACGAATACAATCATGGATAATCACCGGGTGTTCAAGCGGTGACGTCCAAGTCTTGAGGACGATCAAAAATGGGGTGTCTACAAATATACTCTTCACAAGGCTACCCACGCCATCAATTCAGTGGGATCACCGCGTCTTTACCTGTACCAAAATCCCATAAGAATGAGCATAAAGCCCAGTAGAGAATTCTTACAAAGTATATACAGTTATGCAAACTCTCAATAAAAATGCAAATGTCAATGCTATGCCATGCTCTTTTAAGAAATTTCATTTCATGCTCTTCTTGAAACTTTCCAACTTTAATTAAAAGAGGCAGTAAATACGACACAGGTAATTCCTAGGTTGGTGTCTGCAAGTAGGCTCAACAAGCACTACCAATACCCCACTTTACCAGTTGCGAACCGGAAGGGAAGTGGTACCTCATCTGTGCGTGTTTTCAGTCTTTCACCTCGGACACTCAGGCCAACTTATCAATTCATCTACACCTCCTAACCAAACTTACCAAACGTATTTACCCCATACACATTTCCGTTGTTCTTATTACAATATCCTTTTCTTTCATGAAGTGAATGTTTTCCAAGAATAAATTCACAATGCAAATTAATAACTTTAATGAGCATGCAATGCAATGAATTTCCATGCCCTATAACATTCTCTAGTTCAAGTAACTTGATACGATATCAAATCAACCCGTTTCTCATTTCCTCTCTTCAATGTTACTTCACAAAATAACTACTTGTCATAAACCCATAACAACATCAATTTCTCATCAAGCACAATTAATAACAAGTTAGCCTCGTCAAGACTACATGTAATGTTTTCAACATTAAACCCAAAGGCTTATTTTACAATTCTCACATTCCATGGTTCACAACCATTCTCCACTTCCCATCAATACATGTCCAAGTGTTTAACAAATATGTGAAAATAACATCCCATTTTTCATACATCAATTAGATTGTCATTTTGTTAAACATGTAATGAAATTACTCTCATTCCTCTTCTTGACACATGACAAATAAAGGATTTTATAGACATTTTTTCTTATTTTTCCAAAATCGCCAAAATTTTAGGGTTTTTCATCAAAGACAACCCATTCCCCATTCCCATGAAGTAATCCTACCAAAATCATCTTTCTTGAGTTTTATAGAAGAAAACCCTCATAGAAATAAAAAGTTGAGATTTAAACCCATCTTTCAAAACTCCCTCTCTCTCTTCATTTAGTGCAAAATTAAAATCAACACAACAACCTCATGGAAACTTTAAAATCAACATTTATATAGCAAAACATGTATATATGACTCAAGAAATCCCTACCTCGGCCTTTGATGAAGAGAAAAGAGAAAACCCTAGATTCAAGATGGAAGATTCCTCAACCTCTCCTACACCAAGGAAAGCCCTAGCTTTGATCTCCAAGAGTAGAGGATGATGATAATCTTAAGCTCAAGAAATCACAAGAAATCAAGGGTTTGGAATGCTAGATGAGGGGTTTTAGAGAGAATGAGGAGAAAATATGAGGTTTAGAGTGAGAAGGTGAGTGTGATAACCCTGTTCTGTATTATGCTAATTGATCCTTATTATGAATGTGATTATGTGTCTGATATGATTTTGTGTGCCATTTGTGTGAATATATGTGGTTTTGAATTTCTATCTATTCACTGTAGGAAAATCTGTCTGATTATCTGCTTCGGAATTTAAATTGAAGGCCTTATCGGCCACAAAACCCGAAATTGGCTACGCCTCTGTAATTAGTGTAATTTTTAGAGCCTACGGTGAAATTTAATTGAAAATTTATTCGGATCAAAATAATTAGATTCAGAACGACTAATTAAGTGCCATTAATTAGCTATAATCAAATTTGATTTAGTGGGACTATAAAAAGGACCCTTATTACACTCAATTACTCTCTTTTATTTCATTTTGGCTGATTTTGGCTCTCTAGAAAGTGAGAGAACCGAATGAGAGAGAGAGTGTGTAGGAGATTGAAGGATTGATCAAGAAGCTTGAGAATCTTGAAGCTACACTCAAGATTTGACCATAAATTGGGAAGATTGAGCTTCTAGGTCAGTAATTGGTTATGAATTCATGAGTTTAATATTGTAATTTTGCGAATTCAAAGTTGAATGGTGATTACGAACAAGAATTATGTTGTATTTGATGAGTTTGAAGTCAATAGATGCATGCATGTGAGAAATTGCTATGAATTTCCATGTTTGAGCATAAAGTGTGTAATCCATGTTGAATTTTGATTGAAGTCCATGTATTTGATCATCTCTTCACCAATTAAGTTGAGAATAATGAGTATATCCCACATGCAAGTGCAAATCATGGAGGTGTGAGTCTTGAATGTTTGAATTTAGTATGTTGGGGATGAGTTTGAAACAATTTGGAGCATGCATGTATTTGATCCATGGGATTTGAGCTTCTCAATGTTGTAATTTAGTGTTTATATCATGTTAGTATATATATAGGACAGATATGGGCTGTGAAATGCAAGGAATACCGACTTGAATGCGTGTTTGAAGCTTAAGATCAGTTCTGGAAAACCCAGAATTCTTGAACTCTACTCGAGCAGGGGAACCGCCGCTTCAGCCTAAAATACGAGCTCCCAGAATATTTTGCAGACATTGATGTTCGCTCGAGCGGGGATATTCACGCTCGAGCGGGGAGCTATGTAGAATGACCTTCAGCTCGACCACTCGAATTCGCGCTCAAATTTATGCTCGAGCGTAGAAGCGAGGCAATTAGTACTTTTGCAGACTTAATGGGTCCGCTCGAGCGGGCAAGTCCACGCTTGTCACGACCCAAACCCGCCCCTATGGGTTTAGTACCGTAACCGGCTAGTAATCCGTGATTACCAAAGGCCTGCTTAACAGTAATAACAATAATACAGAGTAAGGGGCTGGCGGAAGCCAAACAGTAAATAAAAAGATGTCCAATGAGCTATGACAATCTGAATGCAAAAAGACTTTTATAAACAAGCCACATTCGGAACCAAAACATATATACATGAGACGTAAACACAAACATCCAGATTAGGGACCAAATCCCTAACTATAACTGTACAGTCAAGTCTTATTCAGTTATTACAAAATAGAGACAAAAATGGTGGATCTAAAACACCCAAAATAGCCTTGACTTGAACAGACTTGGAACCTCGGAGTGAGGCACAGAGGGTGGCTTGACAAAACGAGAGCTTAACTTGTCGCTCCTAGCTTTGGTCCGGTGCCTGGACACCTACATATAAATATAAATAGTAAAGCCCAGTGAATAACAAATGCGTAAAGGGGTTAAGAATGAATGTCCTTCAGTAATTAAAATAGTTACATCTATCAGTGAGGCAGTTATTCAATTAGTGGCTCATATTTCATGCCATAACAGTTATTGAAAATCATAGTAGTCATATGTGGTACATCCAATAGCAAAACAGTACAGTAAGTCTTAATAGACCGAATAGTCGGTTGATGGCCATCATAACAGTAAACAGTAGTAGTTCCAAACATTGGAACTGACAGAGATCTCTGTAACAGTAGCAGTAACAGTACAGTAATATTAAGTTGCTATGGATGCCACGAATACAATTCACAAATAGGGCAAACATTCATTCAGTAAACAGTGCCATTTCAAAAAAACAGTATAATCAATTGTTCAGAAATAGTCATAATTGAACATATCTTTACAACATTGTTACTCACAGAGTACTAGGCTACAGATAGGCTAATGGGCACCTTCGGATGCCAACCCTACACAGTTACAGAACGAACACACACTAAGTTACACACTCGGGAATCAATAACCTAGTCCCTATCTTGACTCGGTGTGGTTTTATAACATTATCCTCATTAAGATGCCTTAAAATAGGCCTAGGAATGCCTAGGATGGAATGAGAATGCAAAGATGCACTTTAAAACACTTTTCAAAATTTGCTGAAAACAGGGGTTTCGCTCGAGCGTGGCTTTCTTCACTCAAGCGAGCTTGCCAGAACAGAGGGGTCGCTCGAGCGTGAACTCCTTCGCTCGAGCGGTCTGTAAAAATGCAAAAAGTGCTGGATGTTGAAAATCCCCGCTCGATGCTTGCTCGAGCGTGAGACACAGCTCTTCGCTCGAGTGTGGGTCTCGTCGCTCGAGCGTGTGTCTTCGTGCACAAAAACCTGAGAGCTTGCAATGGACGCTCGAGCCAGCATTCCCTCGCTCGAACGGAACTTAAGCAACAAAGGTGCTTGCTCGAGCGAGGAAGCCAAATTCTGGGTTTTCCAGATTTGCCTTCCAAGCTCAAACCAAGTATTCAACACATCAAAACTCAACCTTTTGGGCCAATTTTCTAGAAACACTTGTAAACTCATAGTATAGCATGTTTTTGAAGATCAATTTATGAAATCAAGCCCAAAGGTGAGGCAATTGAACACCAAAATCAAAGAAACTTGAAGAACAATGCAAAAATCATACATGCATGAGTTCCCATGAACTCTAATGTTCTAAAACTTGATCAAATGCTTGATTGAGCTCAAAATCATGATGAATTCATGGACCACAACTAGAATATGAACTTGCATGCAAGAATTTCCATGAAAACAACCTCAAAACTCAATAATGTGTACATACATGCATGAATTTCTACTCAACTCAACACTTTAAACCAATTCTTGACTTCAAAATCCAAATTCCCATGGACCATGCAAGAAACAACTTAAATTCATAATCAAGAAGGTGAATTCTCTACCTTAGGTCTTGAATCTCAAGTGTGCTAGCTCAATTTTGCAAGTTCCCTTCAAATCCTCTAATTTTCCAAGCCAATTTCTTGTTGAATCCAAACTTCTCCTATCTCTCTCTCTCTCTCTCTCTCTCTCTCTCTCTCTCACGATTTTGGTCTAGAGAAGGCTGAGGAGATGATATGAAATGCGTATGAATTGAGTTCCAAACAATGGTTCAAAAAGTGGCCCACTAATGGCAATTTGGTAGTAAATGCAAACTATTATAATTTAACTTTATTTAATCTAATTTAACCATTCCAAATCAAATTTTAATTAAACCTACCATAAAATCACATAAATCCTAATGAACATAGAACATTAATCAATTTCAGAATCGGTCGCCAATAAGGCTTTCAATTTGCAGTTCGAAACTTAAAACATGAATAGATCATTCTATAGCGAACAGATAGAAATGCAATTACAAACAATACACTCATGTAATAATTCAGGATTTTATCCTAAGCAGTTATTTATCATGCTTAATCATAGATTAGCACTAATCAAAGGTGAGGGTTGTCACAGTCTTCCCCCCTTAAAAGAGTTTGGTCCCCAAACTCGAATTTCCTTCATCTTGGAAGGACACTGGATTCAGGGGAAATAGTTCAGGATATCTTCTTATCATATCGTCTTTTCTTTCCCAAGTGGCATAAACGCCACCATGGTTTTGCCTGTCCACTTTCACTAACGGGATCTCTTTATTTCTTAACTTTTTGATTCGTCGGTTTACAATCTGAACAGGCCGTTCTTCATAAGTGTACTCAATACCACACGTGTAGGCTCGATAACATGGAAGGGATCCCAGAGATAGTCCCTCAACATCGAAATATGGAAGACATTATGCATATGCTCCATTTCAGGAGGAAGCGCTACTTGGTACGCCACTGGGTTAATCTTTTCAATGATTTTGTACGGCCCAACTTATCTCGGTGCCAGTTTACCTTTAACCCCAAAACGAGTCTTCCCTTTCATTGGTGTCACTTTGACAAAAATGTGATTACTCACTTCATATTCCCTGTCTCGACTTCGGACATCCGCATAACTTTTATGTCGGCTTTGTGCGGTTTTCAATCTTTGCTGAATCAGGTTCACTTTTTCAGTGGTTTCTTGTACAATCTCGGGCCCAAGCAAGGGCCCATCTCCAACTTCTGCCCAGCAAATAGGAGATCGGCATTTTCTGCCATATAAAGCCTCGAAAGGCGCCATACCAATGCTCGAGTGAAAACTGTTGTTGTAGGCGAATTCAGCTAACGGCAAATGACTTTCCCAATTCCCTTGGAAATCAAGAACACACATACGCAGTAAGTCTTCCAGAGTCCGGATGGTCCTTTCTGATTGGCCATCTGTCTGTGGATGGTACGCACTACTCAGTCTCAATTCAGTACCCAATGCCGTTTGCAAACTTTGCCAAAATCTCGATGTAAACTTCGAGTCCCTATTAGAAACAATAGATACAGGCACTCCATGCAGTCTAACAATTTCATCAATATAAATTGTGGCCAATTTGTCCGCATTATAGATTGTTTTGACAGGTAAGAAGTGAGCAGATTTGGTCAATCTATCAATAATAACCCAAATTGAGTCCATACCTTCACTGGAGCGAGGTAACCAAACAATGAAATCCATGGTGATATGTTCCCATTTCCACTCAGGTATAGTCAAGGGCTGAAGTAAGCCTGCGGGTCGTTGATGTTCGGCTTTGACTTGTTGGCAATGTAGGCATTTAGACACAAAATCGGCAATTTCCTTCTTCATTCCCGGCCACCAGAAATTAAGTTTCAAATCTTGGTACATTTTTTTGTTTCCTGGATGGATGGAAAATTTCGAATTGTGGTCTTCCTGCAAAATTCGCCTTTTCAGTTCAGAATCATTCGGTACACACAACCTTCCCTAAAATTTCAACACATTATTTTCAAATTTAAATTTCGGCCTCGGTTTGGATTCCCGTTCATCAATGATTTTTTTTTTCAGAAAGTCATCTTGGTGTTGTTTCTCTTTAATCTCCTCAATAAGTGCTGGTTGAGCAGAAGTAGCAGCCAATGTTCCACTTTGTTCTCGTAAAACAATTTGAACTTCAAATTTTTGAAGATCACACAACAGTTCTTTTTGTCCGGTGAGTAAACAGGCTAAATTCCCAATTGATTTTTGACTAAGTGCATCAGCAACGGTGTTAGCTTTTCCCAGATGGTACAAAATTTGCAAGTCATAGTCTTTTATCAGTTCTAACCATCTCCGCTACCTCATGTTCAACTCTTTTTGTGTAAAGAAATATTTTAAACTCTTGTGATCGGTGTACACTTCGCATGTTGCCCCATATAGGTAGTAGTGCCAGATTTTCAATGCAAACACTACTGCAGCAAGTTCTAAGTCATGAGTGGGGTAGTTCTTTTCATGTGGTCTCAGTTGTCGGGAAGCATACGCAATAACTCTACCATTCTGCATTAAAACATATCCCAAACCCTTATAAGAAGTATCACTGAAAATAGTAAATCTATCTGTACCTGAGGGTAGGGTAAGAATCGGTGCAGTCACCAGTCGAGTCTTTAACTCTTGGAAAGCTAATTCTCTCTGATCGGTCCAGTCAAATGATATCCCCTTTTGAGTCAATTCGATCAATAGTAGGGCGATTTTGGAGAAATCTTTCACAAACCTTCTGTAGTACCCGGCTAAACCCAAGAAACTGCGAACTTCAGTAACATTTGTCGGTCTAGGCCAATTTACCACTGCTTCAATCTTCTGTGGGTCAACTGAAATGCCATTCTTACTAATCACATATCCCAAAAACATCACATTATCAAACCAAAATTTGCATTTCGTTACTTTTGCATATAGTTTCTATTCTCTTAAGGTCTGTAAGGCAATTCTCAAATGATGTTCATGTTCTTCCTTATTCTTGGAATAGATCAAAATATCATTTATAAAAACAACTACAAATTCATCGAGGTATGGTTTGAAAATTCTGTTCATAAGGTCCATAAATGCAGCAGGTGCATTAGTAACTCTGAAAGGCATAACAAGAAATTCATAATGTCCGTACCTCGTTCGAAAGGCAGTCTTTTCAATGTCTTCTACTTTTACCTTCAATTGGTGGTATCCGGATCTAAGGTCAATTTTGGAGAAAACTTGAGCACCTTGTAACTGGTCAAATAAATCATCAATACGAGGCAGTGGATATTTATTTTTCACTGTTACCTTATTCAGTTCACGGTAGTCAATGCAAAGTCTCAATGAGCCGTCTTTCTTTTTCACAAATAAAACAAGTGCGCCCCACGGTGAAGTACTGGGCCTGATGAACTTCTTATCTAACAATTCTTGCAGCTGAATTTTCAACTCTTTCAACTCAGTAGGTGCCATTCTGTACGGAGCTTTGGAAACTGACTGTGTACCCGGTAACACTTCAATAGTGAACTCTATCTCCCTATCAATCAAATCCCCTGGCAAGTCATCTGGAAAAACATCTGGGAATTCTCTGACTATAGGAATACTATCCACATTAGCTTTAATATCAGTAGGCACAGTCAATATACAACATAGATACCCTTTACACCCCTTTTTAATCAATTTAAAAGCTTTCATGGACGAGATCAGATATGGGGGAGGTACTACACTAACTCCGTTAAACACAAATTCAGGCAATCCAGGTGGACAGAAAACAACTTGTTTCGTTACATAGTCTATGGTAGCATGATATTTTGTTAACCAGTCCATTCCCAAAATTACATCGAAATGATCAATGTTCAAAGGCAGTAAATCAATATACAAATGCACATCCCCAACAACAATCTCATATGCAGGATACATATAAGCACAAGTCATGGATCCCCTAGTGGGTGAAGACACAACTAACAAGTAGTTCAGGGATTCCAGTGGTCTATTTAATTTTCGTGAAAAAGCATGCGAGACAAACGAATGTGTAGACCTCGAATCAATCAGAATATATGCATTTTGAGCACAAATTGAGAGTATACCTGACACAACGGTCTCGGTGTTCTGCACGTCTCCCGGTACAAGTGCAAACACCCTGCCTTGCCTTAGAGGCTCTTTTCCAGTAGCTTTGGGGTTGGGTTTCGGTGTAACAGTTGATGCTGTGGCGCTAGCTGCAGCTTTACTATTGCCTTGGGAAGTGGAAGGGCAATCTTTGACCATGTGGCCCACCTTGCCACACCTGTAACAAGCTCCAGAAATTCTGTTGCAAACCCCTTTGTGCCTTTTGCCACACTCTGAGCAGGGCGGTATGGAACTGTTGCCCTGGCTAGAACTGTTTGATGACCCAGTATTTTGCTTCTTGTTCAATGAGCTGTTCCGACCTTTCTTAAACTTAAAGCTCCGCTTCTTACCGCACCACTCAGTCGTTGGTGTTTCAGTCTGTTTCAGTGCTTCGATATTCGACTCAGCTATTATTGCTCGGTCAAGAACATCCACATATTTAAGTAACTTCAAGACATTAATTCTATCAAGTATCTCTACATTGAGCCTGCCTTCAAACTTCCTAGCCTTCTTATAATCAGTGTCAACCATGTGTGGTGCATATCGGACAAGTTCAGTGAACTTAGATTCATACTCTGCTATTGACATGGTGCGTTGCTTCAACTGTTCAAATTCAGTCACCTTGCGGTCTCGGACACACTGGGGAAAATATTTCTCATAAAAGGCCTCCTTAAACTGAGCCCAAGTCATGGCATTATTTGCATCACGGATAAGCATCCACCACCGCCTGGCTTCTTCTTGTAAAGTGAAGGTAGCCAGTAGCACTTTGTGTGCCTCAGAACACGGGAACACTTCAAACAACTTTTCAGTTTCTAGAACCCATGCTTCGGCCTTCAATGGTTCAAGGCCTCCTTGAAATGAGGGTGGTTTCATTTTGCTGAATTTCTGAGTCAAAGCAATTATATCATCATTAGCATTCGGTTCCGGCTATACTGGGGGAGGTGGGGGCTGTTGGTTTTGTTGTTGCCTTAAGGCCTCAGTCAACAGTTCTACCGTTCTTTCTAGCCTTGCCATTCTTGCCTCAGATGATTCAGTTTCATCGATATTCCTTGCATTCTCCATTTCACTATAGACAATATGGTAATAATAAACATAGGAAGTTACTGATTTCAACATATTAACACATCTAGTACATATATTCGTATTATGGCCACACACACTTCCTTATGCTCATTTGGACACGTATGTGCTGTATAATTTGTGCCTAGGTATCGCTCTGATACCACTCTGTCACGATCCAAACCCGCCCCTATGGGTTTAGTACCGTAACCGGCCAGTAATCCGTGATTACCAAAGGCCTGCTTAATAGTAATAACAGTAATACAGAGTAAGGGGCTGGCGGAAGCCAAACGGTAAATAAAAAAATGTCCAATGAGCTGTGACAATCTTAATGCAAAAAGACTTTTATAAACAAGCCACATTCGGAACCAAAACAGATATACATAAGACATAAACACAAACATCCAGATTAGGGACCAAATCCCTAACTATAACTGTACAGTCAAGTCTTATTCAGTTATTACAAAATAGAGACAAAAAGGGTGGATCTAAAACACCCAAAACAGCCTTGACTTGAACAGACTTGGAACCTCGGAGTGAGGCATAAAGGGTGGCTTGAGAAAACGGGAGCTTAACTTGTCGCTGCTAGCTTCAGTCCGGTGCCTGGACACCTACATATAAATATAAACAGTAAAGCCCAGTGAATAACAAATGCGTAAAGGGGTTAAGAATGGATGTCCTTCAGTAATTAAAATAGCTATTTGTATCAATGAGGCAGTTATTCAATTAGTGGCTCATATTTCATGCCATAACAGTTATTGAAAACCATAGTAGTCATATGTGGTATATCCAATAGCAAAACAGTACAGTAGGTCTTAACAGACCGAACAGTCAGTTGATGGCCATCATAACAGTAAACAGTAGTAGTTCCAAACATTGGAACTGACAGAGATCTCTGTAACAGTAGCAGTAACAGTACAGTAACAGTAAGTTGCTATGGATACCACGAATACAGTTCACAAATAGGACAAACATTCATTCAGTAAACAGTGTCATTTCAAAAAAACAGTATAATCAATTGTTCAGAAATAGTCATAATTGAACATATCTTTATAACCTTGTTACTTACAGAGTACTAGGCGACAGATAGGCTAATGGGCGCCTCTGGATGCCAACCCTACACAGTTACAGAACGAATAAACACTAAGTTACACACTCGGGAATCAATAACCTAGTCCATATCTTGACTCGGTGTGGTTCTATAACATTATCCTCATTAAGATGCCTTAAACTAGGCCTATGAATACCTAGGATGGAATGAGGATGCACAGATGCACTTTAAAACACTTTCCAAAATTTGTTGAAAATAGGGGTCTCGCTCGAGTGTGGCTTTCTTCACTCGAGCGAGCTTGCCAGAACAGAGGGGTTGCTCGAGCGTGAACTCCTTCGCTCGAGCGGTCTGTAAAAATGCAAAAAGTGTTGGATGTTGAAAATCCCCTCTCGATGCTCGCTCGAGCATGAGACACAGCTCTTCGCTCAAGCGTGGGTCTCGTCGCTCGAGCGTGCGTCTTCATGCACAAAAACCTGAGAGCTTGCAATCTACACTTGAGCCAGCATTCCCTCGCTCGAGCGGAACTCAAGAAACAAAGGTGCTCGTTCAAGCGTGGAATCTTTCGCTCGAGCGAGGAAGCCAAATTCTGGGTTTTCTAGATTTGTCTTCCAAGCTCAAACCAAGTATTCAACACATCAAAACTCAACCTTTTGGGCCAATTTTCTGGAAAACACTTGTAAACTCATAGTATAGCATGTTTTTGAAGATCAATTTATGAAATCAAGCCCAAAGGTGAGGCAATTGAACACCAAAATCAAAGAAACTTGAAGAACAATGCAAAAATCATACATGCATGAGTTCCCATGAACTCTAATGTTCTAAAACTTGATCAAATGCAAGATTGAGCTCAAAATGATGATGAATTCATGGACCACAACTAGAATATGAACTTGTATGCAAGAATTTCCATGAAAACAACCTCAAAACTAAATAATGTATACATACATGCATGAATTTCTACTCAACTCAACACTTTAAACCAATTCTTGACTTTAAACTCCAAATTCCCATGAACCATGCAAGAAACAACTTAAATTCATAATCAAGAAGGTGAATTCTCTACCTTAGGTCTTGAATCTCAAGTGTGCTAGCTCAATTTTGCAAGTTCCCTTCAAATCCTCTAATTTTCGAAGCCAATTTCTTGTTGAATCCAAACTTCTCCTATCTCTCTCTCTCTCTCTCTCTCTCTGTCACGATTTTGGTCTAGAGAAGGCTGAGGAGATGATATGAAATGTGTATGAATTGAGTTCCAAACAATGGTTCAAAAAGTGGCCCACTAATGGCAATTTGGTAGTAAATGCAAACTATTGTAATTTAACTTTATTTAATCTAATTTAACCATTCCAAATCAAATTTTAATTAAACCTACCATAAAATCACATAAATCCTAATTAACATAGAACATTAATCAATTTCGGAATCGGCCGCCGATAAGGCTTTCAATTTGCAGTTTGAAACTTAAAACATGAACAGATCATTCTATAGCGAACAGATAGAAATGCAATTACAAACAATACACTCATGTAATCAATTCAGGATTTCATCCTAAGTAGTTATTTATCATGCTTAATCATAAATTAGCACTAATCAGAGGTGAGGGTTATCACAACGCTCGAGCGGGGACCCCTGTTTTTGAAATTTTGTAAATACGTTCTATGTTTCGTTTTCCGTTCTCTTTCACTTTTAAGTACTCTTAGGCATGCATTGAGCATTATGAATGAATTAAAAGAATAAGAAAGAAGCCTAAAGAGGAATATATGAATTAAGAACGGATTGAATTGTTTGTGACCCATTGTGTTCATAGAATGTGTAGGGTCGAGCTCCAGGACAAATCATCCAGCCGATCACTGTGAGTAATATCTTAATAAAGATATCTGAAATATGTTGTTTTTCCAATTGCTTACTTCTATGTAAGTTTTATAAGTTTGTTAATTTGAATGGTGGACAAATGTTTGCTATGCCGAATGAATGGGCCAGAGGCCAGTTTGACATGAATGATAGAATGAATGGGCCAGAGGCCAGTCCGACATGAATGATAGAATGAATAGGCCAGATGCCAGTCTGACATGAATGAAAGAATGGTTGGGCCAAAAGCCAGTTTGACATGAATGGATTGGGCCCGAGGCCGTCCGATGTATTTGGGATCGCAGTCACTTGATCTATATATATATATATTAGATAGAAATATGAATTGGGCCCAAGGCTGTCTGACGTATATTGTTCTAATGTATCTTCTTTATTTGATATTATTCACTGGGCTTTTACTCACGCTCATTCATGTGTTTGTAGGTGAGCCAAGAGAGGTCCAAACCCAGCCTCAGTGAAGTTTGTGTGGAACAATCAAGGTTTTGAAGAGTCAGCCCTTGCGTCTCACGAACGAGACTCATCTTCGCCCTTTTGCTATTTTGTTTTATTTTGTCATGTTGGCGAGGACTTTGGTTTATGATTGTAGATAGTTTTGATTGGTTGACCTAGACTTGAATGATCCTATATGTACAGAGCTTTGTGTTAGTACATATTCTGATGTAAGTTATTAACATGTGTATGCATGGATTGTTATGATGTGCCATGTAAGCACAACTCTATGGACAAAAGTTTGAATTTGCTTCTGTTTGGCCCCTTTACTCTGATGAGTTATGTCTTGTTTGGTTTGAGGCTATAGGTAATCCCTTGATTACTGGCCGGTTATGTCCTTAACCCATAGAGGCGGGTTCGGGTCATGACAGTGAGGCCCCAAATGTGTTACAAATTCGGCCAAAGGACAAAAAAAAAAAGAGGTTCGGACTGCTAGAGTGCCGCACATGCGGCCCTCACCCCTGCACGTGCGGTGAGCTATGCCGCACCTCAGCCTGCACCTGCTTTTTAGGTAGTGTGCAACACTCTCAAGTTAAACCCTCCCGCATGTGTGGCCTCACTCCCCGCACGTGTGGCTCCCCACCCCGCACGTGCGGCTCCCCACCCTGCACGTGCGGCTCCCCACCCCACACATGCGGCCTCGGGCCCCACATGTGCGGTCCTGGCCTAGCAACCCAGAATTTTCTGGTTCGGCCCCCAAGCACTCCGGACTCAACTGCACACCCTCCAGAATAAGTGAGATTCATCACTGAGCAAAACAAGAACAAGGACTTAAATTTTGAGAATAATTTCCGAACGTTTCAAGCCCAAACGAAAATAAAAGAAGGACGAAGAGAAGAAAGAAGGGAAAGAGAAGAAAAGAAAGACTCGGTCGTCACATGGCACATATCTTTTTTTTTCTTTTTCTTTTTTTGAACTGGGTAAACTTGGCACATCTGATTCTTCTTTTATTCTACTTTTTTTTGTTGGGGGAGGGGGGGGGGTTTAGAAAAAGAAAAAAAAAACAAGAGCCAAAAGCCAAACTGATTAATGGCTGCATCATTGCTGTTTATGTCAAAAGTTTTCCCAAGGAAATTGTAGAGAACCAAATATAGACAATTACAAAATATAATAATCTGTCAGAGTAAGATAAAAATAAGAATGAGGCATATTTATTAATTGAATCACGAATTTCACTACATCATTGATCCAATTGACTTCCAAGAAACTACAGAAAAAAGGAAAAGAAAGCCAAAGAAAAACTCTCAAGCAGAATTTTGAAAAGCATTTCTTATATGAATTAGAATTCTAAATATTTTGGACTCAATAGAACAATCATGCTTGGTGACAGTGAGGTGAGGTTTTCAATTAAAAGAGAGATTAAAAAGAACTTTTATGTAAATGAGAGGGAGAGATAAATAGAGAAAAAATACAATGAAGAGAAGGAAGTAGCTGGGTGCGAAGCCCTCGAATTGTAGAGTATCATATAGATTATGCAGGCTGCAAATCAACTCCATATTTACATAAACATGTAAATATGGGAACAAATCAATTCAAATTTCAATCCGAAGTGTGGAAAAGTAATCAACTCTTACCTGTAATAACAGAATTGAAACGAAGAGAAAGACCAAAAGACATCGCCAATTTTCGGACAGAGAAAAAAAATTGTCTTTCCGATCAATGATGAGAACAAAACCAAAAAATGAACTCGTAGTAGGCTTGCAGGGACAAATCTTAAATCTGTCCAACAGGAAATATATGAAAACAATTGAAACAAAAGACGAGTTTTCGACTATTCAAAAACGGCTTCTTTATGCATCTTGTCAATCTTCATACACAAATGTAGCTGCTCGCTTACAAGGTATACTTCACCAGAAAATGAGTGGTGCTTATCTCCAGCAACAAACTTACATGCCTTGTGTAGACACCCCATTTTTGACCGTCCTCAAGACTTGGACGTCACCGCTTGAACACTCGGTGATTATCCATGTTTGTGTTCGTCTTGAGTTCCCGGAGGCCTTGGCCACGCGCCTTGCCTCAGGACCTCTCGACTTGATTGTTTTGTGTTTGGTTTTGCACCAAACACATGTGTTTTGCTTTTGAGGGGCAGGGAATGGCTTGTTGGCCATCCCCACACCTCATCGGCCATGGGTTGAGGCCACCGGCCATTGATTTGTTGCCATCGGCCAAATTCTTGGCCGGCCGGCATTATTTGTGGCCGGCCGACCATTGTTTTGGTCAATTTGGCATTTTTGGCTGGCCGACCACTGTGCATCTGCTTTTGTAGATATTTTTATGCCAGCTGTGCTAGCTGGCATACACTTTGCACCCCCTCCATACACGTGTATGGAGGGATTTCACTCTTGCTTAGCTTGTTTTGTAAGCTTTGCAAGAGTGATCTTGTATAAGTGGAGGGCTTCTCCTCCCTCCTCAAGGGTTACAAAATTCCAGAGAGAGGTCTGAGATTAGGGTTTGAGTGTGTGTCTATTCTATCTCTATATCTTCCTCTCATTGTGCATAAGTGTGTGTTTGTTCATAGTTTTGCATACAAACACCTAGTATTACACTATACCCTAGTTGCTGAGGCATTAGAGGTTTGTTTTCAAACTTTTTGAGCTGGTTTTGATCCAAGAAGAGGTCTGGTCTTGTGATCTTGGAAGTGTTCTTCAAGGGTGAGTGTTCTTGCCCTTTATACCCCATTTTTGCATAGCTTTTTTGCCTATCTTGCAACTATTTTTAGACTTTGTATATAACTAATAAAAGTCTTATTTTTCATTGCTTAAAATAGTTGTTTAGGGTGTTTTGTTATTTGGGGTTGTTTGACCCCTCTTAGGCCTTGTTTGGCCCCCATTTTGTGCATTTTTGGTGAGCTCTGGGACTACCTTGTTTGGGCCTCCTCACCACTGAAATCTTGAGGGATTTCAGTGGTGCGGATGGTGTCTTAAGGTCCTAAGAAGGAGAGGGCCATTCCCTCTCCTTGTTGTCTTCAAACTTGCCATTTTAAGCCTCATGTGTGAGCATCATTTTTGAGTTCGTGTCGGCCATGTTTCAGTAGGTATTTGGTAGTATTTTGCCATGTTTTACCTTTGTTTTTACTTGGTTTAGACACACCATGCATGCTTAGCATACTTGTCTTGTAAGGCCATGAATCGCCTTAACATGCTTTGTGCTTTGTGCTTTGAGCCTTGTGTCTAGCATGTTTTTGGCCTAGCTTTGTGAAGCTTTTATGCTTGTTTTAGCATGCTAAAGGTCTATTTTGGGCTATTTGGGCCATCCATGGCTTGCTTTGTATAGCTACCGTGCAACCTCTCTTCTATGCCTTGAGCATTGACCCTCCTAGCATGCCACCCTTGCCTTGTTTCAGTGGTTTGGCACCACTTATAGCATCATTTCAGTCCCCATGGTATGCTTGTATGCTTGCATTTGATGCTCTTTTAATGCTTTAGAAGGGTGTTGTCCTATGCTCCATGTTTGGCCTCTTTTGTATGCTTCCATGTGTAGGCCGCTTAGATGCTATCTAGGTGTGTCCTTAGCTTTGTTTAGGTCTGCCTTGGGACTATTCTAAGTCCTCTTACCCTTGTGAGTCTTGATTGGCATGGCCATGGTTTAAGCCCCTTGGCTTGCCTTAAGTCTTGGACATTATTGCATGCTTAGCTTGTCTTGTTTACTTGGTTTGGCACCTTTTCTAACATGATTTTCAGAGCTTTCTATGCATGCCATTTGTCCATGTTTATCCTCTTTTAAGTGTGCTTAAAAGTTGCTCTTTGGTGCCTTAGTGTTGGACCTTGTATGCATGCATGTTTGTGTGCACATTAGCCTTCATTTTTAAGCATGTTGGCCACTGTTTTAGGCTTGTTTGGGAGCTGTCCAAATTAGTTTAAGTCCCTCCTTTGCATATTGTTGCATGCTCACCTTGTGTGTTATTGCATACTTGGACTATCGCACGTGTTGCATACTTGAATCATGTTGCATTTGGCATGCAATCTCTCTTGATTAAGTTGCTTAACATGTTGCATGCCTTACATGCTTGCTTGTTTAGATTACATCTTGCATGATTGGTCATTAGCATAGCGGTCCATGCCTTGCATGCTTATTTGCATAGGTTGTGTACCTAGCATACATTGTTTGCTTGCATGATCTTATTGCACATCTAGCTAGCATGCTTAGGTTGCATTTGACATGCATGCCTTGCCTCTTGATCAATTGAGAGAGGTTGGGTCTTATGTGTTTGTTTGGTTTGCATTACATTTGAAATCAAAATGCACAACTTGGTTTCTTGGGCCATCATGCATTGAAATGCGCGATTGGTGGTCCGAGAATCAAGGAACATCCTCCTTTGAGTCATAAACATGATAAGGGGTATGTTGGTGCACACATTTGCTTGAAATGCATTGCCATACCTTGCTTGTCCTCTGTTGCTATCAAAGCAGGACTCTGGAGACATAGATGGCCGATCGACCTCATTCAGTGCCGACCGGCCATCCATTTATAGCCGATGGCTTCATTTGTGGTCGATGGCCATTTACCTTTGGCCGGTGGTGTTCCCCCTTTGGCCGGTGGTGTTCCCCAATGTTCAGAGAGTGTACCTTGGGAATTGTGCCATTTTCAGAGGAGCAGAGCAGGGAAAACAGAGGCAGCTTGCGCATGGCATTGGATTTCCAGGCGAAGCCAATCCGAGCACACGTGCATCCCTCTTCCCAAGGCCTTTCAATGCTTTCCTTAGCTTAATTGATTTGTTAATTATTAGGTGGTCTGTAAAGTATTTAATTAGCTTGTAGGTTAATTAAAGTGTATTATTCTTTTGGTCCCTCCGTGCGAGGGTGAATTTGTAATAAGTGTGGGTGCGTGTGTGCATGTCTTCCAACCCCCACTTCTTTCTTCCTTTTACTTACCTGCTTTGATGGTTAGTATTAGGACATGTTTAATTTAGCATACCTTATGCTATGCATGCGTGCATCATTCATCAGTCTTGCATGCACCGGGCTCGGCACATCATACTAATTGCATAGTATTTCAAATCTAACTTGAATACATGCTATTTATTGCATTCCACATGCCATCCTAGGATTAGCCGAGCCTATTCTAGTTGCATTCTGTATGCGATGCATTAGCCATTTAACATGGACTTGGATCATACATTGATTACTAACAAGTTCTTTGTTTTGGCTCGGAGTACTCGGTAAGCTTTTTATGCTTTAGCATCTTGCATGCGTGTGAGTGTTTAACATGAAAGCATGCTTACCATGAGGCTATATGCTTATATGATGTAAACTGCCTGAATGCCTGTGGGTGAAGGTTGGGTTGTTTGAGCTGGAGCAACTCGTTGAAATCCGTGTTTTAGCCTACTTGCGAGTAGCAAATTTCAAATTGTCTTTCAAAAGGGTGGATATGCAATGCTTTGTTCCAAATTAGGCAATCTAGTCTATACTTTTGTGTTGTGCGCATCACATAGTAAGATTAGCTAATTAATCGGAATAAGAACGCATATGTTTTCAAAACAAGATATCATGGTTAGTAGAGGTCGATCTTTGATCGGGCGAGAGGGGGTGCACATAGCTGACCTTCCCCAATCGTACCCAAGTTCCCGAGCTGAAACAACTTTGGTGATGACGGACACGTGGCCTTAGGCAAACGAGTCAGGGTTTCCTAAATTCCCCCAAAATAAAATATTTAGATAGCGACTCTGTATCTGGCAAAGCAGTCCATGTTTGGCACTTCTTTCAAAAAAATCTGTTTTCCAAAACGATTTGTCGGATTTGGACTCTTTTGGTTCAGATTAAGAACCGTGACAAATCGAGTCCGAACTGTAGCGTTAAGGCCCCACGCGGGCGCGTCTACACCTTGTCATTAGGATGCACCAAACTGTAACCAGTCACCATCCTCACCCCTCTCTCCTTCACCAACCATCTCATCCTCACTGCATCAACCCATAAGCCACTAGCCACATACATGCTCGACGCAAGCAAATACCCAACCAAGTTAGATGGCTTCAATTCAAGAATGCGAGAAAAAGCACCGGAACCGAGCTCACTGTTCCCATGAGTCCTACAAGCACTCAACAATGCTCCCCACGCACTTGCACCGGGCTTTAAACCTTTATTAGGCATCTTCTCGATCAACTCCATAGTAGTATCAAGCTTTCCAGCTCGAGCCAACAAGTCCACCATGCATGAGTAATGTTCTAATCTCAGTTCAACAGCATGATCTTGAACAAACTCATGGAAAAACAAGAGCCCCTCCTCAATTAACCCCCCATGGCTACAAGTAGATAATACAGATAGTGTTGTTACTGGGTTTGGCCTTAGACCATGGGCTCTCATTTTGCCAACCAATGCCAAGGCATAATGCAGAAGGCCATTCACGCTATATGCTGCAATCATGGCACTCCAGGACACAACATTTTTCTTGGGAATTTGGTCGAAGACCCTTTCTGAAGCTTCTATTGCCACACATTTGGAGTACATATCTAGAATTGCAGTCCCAACTGCGACATCTGCTTCCACGCCTCTGCGAATTGCAATGCCATGAGCTGATTTTGATCTTTTCAGATCAGAAGAAATGGAACAAGCCTCGAGAATTTAACACGGTAATCACATTGGGCTTGTTTTGTACTTGGTTCATCTCTTGGAAGACAGCAATGGCTTCATCAGGCATACCACAATGGTTGAACCCTGCAATCATTGTGCTCCACGTAACCGTATCTCTTCTCTTCATCGGATTGAATAAGTTCCATGCAAGTGTAATGAGATTGCATTTTGCATAGGCATTGATTAAAGAATTCATCACTAAATCATTAACTTCATAACCCCGCTGGATTATTATCAAATGAATGGATTTGCAGTGAATTGGATCCAAAAGATGCTTGCATGTTTGAAGAAGATTCACTAGAGTCACCTCATCAGCATCAATTCCAGCCTTCCACATTGAATCAAACAACAATAGAGCTTCCGAATAATTCTCATTACTAACAAACCCAGATAATAGTCTAATAGAGAATTCCACGAGACAACATTCCTTCTAGGCATTTCCCTAAATAATTTCAAGGCAGATTCGATATCATGGCACTTTGAATACATATCAATTAAAGAGTTTCCAACAAACGAATCATAAACGAAACCTCTATGGATCACAAACCCATGGACCAATCTTCCAATGCTAATTTCCCCCAAATGAACGCAAGCCCTTAATTACATCTACCATTATTTGCCTATCCATTTCGATTTCATTCTTTGTTACCATTTCTCAGAACAATCGGAAAGCAACTTCAGCTTGCTCACTTTGCATATAGGCCCCAATCATCACACTCCAAGAAATCATCTCTGCTAGACATTTCATCAAACAGTTTTTGTGCAACCTCCATTTCAATGGCGGCATACATATTCAAAAGAGAGTTTTGAACAGAAGTAATAACCCAAAAACCACTTGTAACCATGTAACCATGAATTTTCATTCCTTCATAGACAGTTTTAAGACTTCGACATGCTTGAATTACAAGCACCAAGGTGGCATTGTTGGGTTCAAATCCTGCAACCCTACCTTGCAAAAACAACCATAAACCTTCCTTGACAGCACCCTGATCTAGTAAAAAACCAAAAATGATGTGTATACTACTCTTTTCGTCTATCAATGCTTCACTTTTTTGTCTTTCTTTGTTTGTTATTATTTAAGGCTAGTTTTTGGGTGTTAAGAAATATGAAACCTTTTTATGTCTTTGTCTCATCTATTTCTTCTTTCTAGAAATACATGCGTCGGAGAAAATTTGGAGCAGCGACTAACTTTACTTATGTGGAGTGCTTGTTGTACACATTTCACCATTTAGCTCATAAGGTTGTAATATCCAACAATCCTACTCTCCCTGCGTATTTCATACATGTCTTTCCTGTTCAATGCTTAATTGCTATTTATCATTGTACAAGCTCGGAATGCCACTAATAGTTTATGTGGTTACAAGATAATGACCGGCCAACCATTTGATAGGCTTGGGGAAGACTTCTCAGAGTATTACAAAGATTTCACTGAGAGCTGATTTGTTTGTTTAAGCTCTTTATTATCTTTATGTTTTTAGATGTATTTTCTGCTGTGAATATTCAGGGACTCTATGGTAACCTTGCTTGTGTCATAGACTGTTGATGGATTATGGACGAATATAACAAGAAAAAAGAACTAGGAATAATTTCTAGTTTAGTCTTTGTTAATTAATATTAAAATAAATGCCTTGCAGTTCTTTAACCCATTTATAGAGAAATGGCTTAAACAAAATGATATTAACACATGTAATAGAGCAAAAATATGTCCCACTCGAATGGAGATGGCTGCATGAATCATTTTTTTGCCTTTCTTTTTTGTTCACGGCTATATTATGCTTAGTTAAATCTAATAAATTCATCTCTCTTTTTACTGCCGCATCTTATGTCAATTTAGGTCTTTCCCTCCTGCTAACATTTCATTTATGGTGATCATATCACTCTACCTTACTGTTGCATCTATAGATCTTGGTTGTACATGACCAAACCATCTACTCTTAGATTTTAACCCTCCTGCCTGAAAAATGCTTCTAGATAATCACATCATCTGTTTGGTGTAATATCTTGATCTGACACTTCTATTAAGTCATCATTTGACTCCATCACATGTCATCATATGGAATTTCATAGTTGGTTGAGTTGTTTAGATTCTTTACTGCCCCAGATGGGAGGTGAAACACTTTTGCTAGTCAGCTTGCACTCATGCAGGAACAGTTGGTAATTTAAGAAAATATGCTCTGAAGTCAACTGTCACTGTGGAATGTCTACATCCATACATATTTTTCTAGTTTGAAAACTAAATATTCTACAATTATTCAGATAGAAAATACCATCCACTTCATCCTCATCACAAATAAGTTGTTATATACTGATATTTGTCAAAGAACAAATATGTTGTGGAAGACATGTAACAAACCAGTCTTAATTGGTTTGCAAGAAGAGGGTGGACACATGTAGCACATGTTTTGCATTTGTAATGCTTTGCATAGCTCAATCTCCAATATTTTGAATGTTCGAAACTGGTCCTTTCATAGTTCTTTATACTTATCAATAGCCTGGTGTTTTTATATTCATACTAGTCAAAGAATATTCTTCAACTGGTGTACAAGGTTCAGAATTTCAAGGACAACTGAAAGGACTGGTGGTGTCTTTCATGCTCATGTTACTGTCTTCTTCATTGCACTCAAATAGAAGACCTGTGTCATTGCAACTTCAAAAACTGCTTTATTGATTTCAGTACAGACAAATTTGTTGAGATTGCAAACTGAATCCACTGGTCGGATAAATTTTGTAACTGGTGTCTTGGGGCAGTGGTAATATGGAATCTATTGCGGAGCGGATGCCAGGGTTCGAATCCCAATCACTATCCAAAAAAAGATATCTACAGTAACGTGATCCTGGAATTTAGGCACATGTTTAAGGTGGACCACACTAGGATGGTAGAGTCGTTTGGAGTTTTTATATTGGACTGCTGGTTTGCCAAAAACAAATTGTCAGTAGAATTGGAGAGGAAGCAATGCCACAGTAATGCTCCAGAGGGAAAACCAACAGGGAGGGTGAACCCAAAATTTGGAACATCTTTCAAAGTTCTATATTAAGTTTTTCTACTCATTAGTGAGTCAGCATGGTAACCTTGCACATTATTAACTGCATGCTCTTAGCACTCATAAATATTGGTGGTGATGGCTTTTGTTCTAAAAGTTGTGGATGCCAAACTGTGCGACGGTGCTTGCTAATTCCCTCAACTAAGCAAAGCCTTTCTATTTGGCCTACTTGGGGTTGGTTGATTGGGATCCTATATTTCCTTTCAGGTCTATGGCGTGGTAATCAAAGTGTGATGTTCTTTTTTCTTGTCCTTTGTTATCCAGCAGTCCATTGTTTTTGTGGCACGTTAAACATGGTGTTTACATTTTCTACATCCATGTTTCACTTCTTCCCTTTGCTGGATATCTTTTCCCTCTCACCCCACCTTAGGATCTATCACTGATAGAACTCCTGTTACTATTCTTCTTCCCCAGTGATTTATATCAGCTGCAATATAGTAGATCTTTCATTCAAATATCTCACTATCTTTTAAAGGACAAACATTGATTCATGGGTCTTCTAGCATGAGGAATGAGACTTTGGCCAAGTAATGAGTGCAAGAATTTTTTGGGGCGTTAATGATACCCTTTCGTTGTGACCAGCTAGGGATAATGATAAGATTTATTTAGCAAGGTTCAGGTGACTGTTAAGCTAGGGGTGAGTTTGGGAAAAACACAGTCCAATTTGGGATTGATTTGGTATCAGTTTCACTTTCAGTTTCCAGCCAAAAGCCTGTCCCAATATATTAACTTTTATCCTTTGCTGCCTAAATTTGATAGTTAAGGGATTAGAAGTGGTTTTTTATCCAATTCCTTTGTTGCTTGCATCTTTGCTAGCTGGTGAGTCGCCTTGCTAATCACTATTAGATTCCCTAGCTGGATTTCTGGACTCCGTAATCGCTCATGGTGGTTTTCATTGGCAAAAGGGGTCATTGCCAATTGAGGAGAAACTTGCACTTAACCATGATCGACGTTGGAATATCATCAATCATCATGATCTCTTTACTCTGCATGATTGAAGACTCATCTGTGATCATGGTTGATAGCATTTTGTCAATTTTTATTTTTGGAAATTTGTCGTAAAGCCATGTGCTTGGTATATTCATTGGGAGAGGAAAGAAGGAAAAAGAATTAAGTATCATTCTGTCCAAGCGGAACCATCTCTACCTTGTTGGGTTTTCTATAATCAGTCAGCATCAGGATGGGGCTGTCCTGTTTCATACTTGCACATTTACCGTCTCTACTAGCCAATGCATGAAGTGATGGGTGAATGGGATTGTGAGATCTAATAAACAGTACGTTGAACATTATTTTATTATCCTTAAGAACATGCGCATGTTTCTATCCAACTTATGCAGCAGATAGTATCAAATTGACTTGCAATGTCCTATTATTTGATGTAGAATGCAGTTGAAAAGGGTTCTCTATTTCTAATGAGGCATCTAGGATCTGGTTTTTTTTTCTCTACATTTTACTCATAGTTGCAACCATCCATTTTCCAAATTTTTTTTTTTTTAGTTTTTATTTGTAGCCGGGAGAATTTAATTGAAATTTATTCTTGGTTGATGAGACAGGTTAAGTAGCGTTGAAGAGCTAGCCAGGGCTACCATCAAGAAGTTAACTCAGGGTATGGCTGAGCACAACAAAGCAATGGCTTCCGCTAAATCTGACGAAGCAAAGGCTAGCGTTGTGAGTTTATCTTGGAGAGCTTTCTTTAATCTTTTGTCAATCTTTGGGCTTTATGTTGAATTTAACTAACAAAGATGATTTGCATAATTTGCAGAAAGCTCAAAAGCAGAATACTACCACTGGACTGCGAACCTGCAATAATATTTTGGCAATGACACAGGTCTGGAATAGATTATTATTATTATTATTGTTATTGTTATTATTATTATTATTATTATTATTATTATTATTATTTTTGTAAATACTTGTTCATAGAACAGAATGGCTAAAAGGATTCATGTAGTCAACCTCACACTGACCCCACTAAAGTGGGACACAATGCTTGGTATGTAAATACTAGTTCATGCACTCAGGACTGAATTTTCTTACTTTTCTTGATAACTCAGCTGCTGCATGCAAAATCACCTTCATTCATTGGTGATAAGAGAATCAACCTTTCCTGGAAAGAAGTAGCAAAAGCTTCGGCACCTTCAACCACTACTGGTGCAAGATTTTCCGCATGACACTTACATCTGCTGCAAGATTTTCACCTAATTGGCTGGAGCTTGTTGGGAATGGGGATCCATCTTTTATCGGAGTAATGGTGGCTTGCACCTTATAATCTTATTAGATTTGCATTTTGTCCCTTGTAAAATTAAAAAGGTTTTGCTTTAGACCTTATAATTTTGTAAAAGTTAAAAACTAAGGGTGCAAAGTGCAACTTCTATAAAAAAAAAAACTACAGGATGCAAAGTGCACCTATTTATTTATTTAGTTGTTGGATTGTTGTATGATATTACAATGAGGCCAAATGAATTACAATCTAATCAAGATCGAATACAACACATAATTAATACAAAAAACTCTCAAATGTGGGAGAGAGAAATCCCAAACAAATGCAGAGGGAATAAGACCCACACGCAAGTGGAAAGTTTTGAACCACTGACCTCCTAGTGAGGTGTGAGGGTGCACCTTTTTTTTTTTATAGGGTGTATAGTGCAACTTTTAATTTTACGAGGGGCATGGAGAATCTTTCACAAAAACTAATAGGCAGTAGCAAAGTGCCATTAGTGTCATGACCCGAACCCGCCCCTATGGGTTAAGGACATAACCGGCCAGTAATCCTGTGATTACCTACGGCCTTAGACCAAAACGGACATAACTCGTCAGAGTAAAGGGGCCAAACGGAAGCAAAAATTTAAAACTTTGTCCGTAGAGCCGTGCTCATATGCACATCAAACAAACCATACTCATATGCGTTAATAACCCACACCAAAAGTACAGTAACATAAACTCCTTTACAAACAGGATCATTCAAGCTGAGCCAACTCGTAACAGACTATATACAAATGTACACAAAGTCCTTGTCAATAAGACAAAATATAAATACATAACAAAATGGCAAGGATGGGTCTCGTATGTGAGACATGAGGCTGACCCTCCAAAACTCATGTTGTTTCGGGCAGACTTCACTGGGGCTGGGTTTGGACTTCCTGCGGCTCACCTACACACACATGAATGAGCATGAGCGATAGCCCAATGAATAATATCAAATACAGAAACCACATAATAATGTAGAACAACTGGTTCCCAACGGCCTTGGGCCCAATTCATATTTCTATTTAACAGATATGTAACTATACTAATTTCAACTCAAGTAAATTGTAGTTTCAACATTCTGGCCTTTGGCCCATTCAGATTTCTATTCATGTCAAAATGGCCTTCGGCCCACTCACTTATGTCAAAACGGCCTTCGGCCCGATCATTCATGTCAAAACGGCCTTCGGCCCACACATTCATGTCAAAACGACCCTTGGTCCATTCGTTTGTATCAAAACGACCTTCGGTCCATTCATCTCTTTCAAAACGACCTTCGGTCCGTTCATTTCTATCAAAACGACCTCCAGTCCATTCATTCATGTCGACCTCCGGTCCATTTATTCATGTCAAACGGCCTTTGGCCCACTCATTCATGTCAAAACGACCTTCGGTCCATTCGTTTATAGCAAAACGACCTTTGGTCCACTCATATTTATCAAAACGACCTTGGGTCCATTTATGTTTATCAAAACGACCTTTGGTCCATTCATTTGTTCGTACCAAACTTTTGTCCACAATCCCAATTAGCAATTCATAAAGCTTATAAGGGAATAAACAATTGGACATTCACAAGCATACGAATATCAATATTACTCACAGTGATCGGCTTGTGGATCCGCCCTGGAGCTTGACCCTACATATTCCATGAACACAAAAGGGTCATTAACAATTCAGTCCGTTCCTTAATTCGCATATTCCTCTTAGGCTTTATTCTTGCCTCATTAATTTATTTACAATGCTTAACACATGCCTAAGAGTGCTCACAAGTGAAAGAGAATGGAAAACAGAACTCAAAATGCAAAACAGAATTTCAAAAAACAGGGTCCCCGCTCGAGCGTGGATTTCCCCGCTCGAGCGGACCCTTGAGCCTGCAAAAGTACTGGCTGCATGAAAAATGAGCTTGAGCGTGGAATAGAGCGCTCGAGCGGAATGCCTGTCCACAAAAGCTCCCCGCTCGAGCGTGATGTATCCCGCTCGAGCGGATACCCAATTCTGCAAAAAGTGCTGGGAGCATGATTTTTACGCTCGAGCGGAGGTTTTCTCGCTCGAGCGGACCTCAAAATTCTGGAAAACCTAGAATGTGTTCTTGAGCTCAACTTCGACATTTCAGCCACATTACTTGCATGCAATGGCTCAAATCACACATTTACGCATGTTAACATGCTACCAATACAAGATTACAACATTAGGAAGCTCAATTTCAAGGATTACACACCTGCATGTTTCAAATGACATCAACTTCAACTCTATCGTACATATTCATGCATTTCGAGTTCATATCTTCTCAAATTGTACATGCATGTGATGAATTAGCCACATTCTCAACTTTGGTAACACAAATGGTGATCAAGTCATGAGTTTCCTTTAACATTTCACATGGATTACACACATTTGTGCTCAACCATGCAATTTCAAAATAATTTCTTACATGCAGGCACATATTAAGCTTCAATTCAACAAAACTAGCCTAATTTCATTTCAATCCCTTTATGATCAAACCAATCCATGTTCTTGACTCTCTTTCAAGCTTGAGTTCACAAGATAATAATTAAAATGCATGAATTACTTACCAAGGAGTTTAATCTTCACAATCTATGGCAATTCTTGTGTTATCTTCAATGCATGCAAGGATCAAAAGCAAAACTTGGATTTTCTCCCCTTTCTCTCTCTCATAGCCGACCCTCTCCCTTTTCCTCTTAGAGTTGATCAGCAAAGTCATGTAAAGGGGAAGGAAATAAGGCTTATAATATAGTCCCACTCACAATATTAGTTTTACATAAAATAATTGAACAATTTGACACTATTCATCAATTTAATCGATTTAATCTAACCCGAATCAATTTCTAATTAAATTTCACCGTAGGCTCTAAAAATTACGCTAATCACAATGGCGTAATCAATTTCAGGTTCCGTGGCCGATAAGGCCCTCAATTTAATTTCCAAAGCAGATTATCGAACAGATATTCCTACGGTGAACAGATAGAAATTCAAAGTCACATATTTTCACGTAATGGTGAACGAAATCATATCAAAACACATAATCACATTCACATTAAGGACCAATTAATATATTACGGAACAGGGGCACCACAATTAGCCCTTATTTTTATTTGAGTTTTATAGTTGTATTAGCTTTCTTTTTGTCATTTTATTATTGTTATTATTGTTCATATTTATTGATTTTTCTGCAGAGGGAAACGTCCTGCAAGTGCCACTAATGTCATAAACAACAATGCATCAAAAAAGGGTCGCGGTGGTGGTGGTTTACCGAACCAACTTGTTAACAAGGCATTTCAAGGTCTTTCGTATGGACGAGGAAGAAGTGGTGCAAGGGGTAGAGGCAGGGTCTGGGGTGGACGTGGGAGAGGAAGGCGCTACCAGTAAGCTTTGGTTAAAATCCATGGTAACACAAGGTTGAATTTTGTACCAAGTTATTATTAACCAGATGAATATGAGCACATAATTGTGGAATGTATTATTATGTCTTATCTACTGTAACAAATTTTGAAAATTGTAGCAGATGAGGTTTGGATTATGGACCGGCACTAATTCTTCTCTTTGGACCTTCTCTAATAGGGATTTTGCATTGAAATTCTGTCTTCAACCTACAAAAACTTTGCTAATTCTCCTATTTGGTTTATGTAAACTGGAGCTTCATCTGATTATTTTGGAGCCTCAAGGCTTGATGCTGAGTGATTTTTCAATTCGATTTGGTGAATTGAAGCAATTCTGTTGGAAGTTCACTCTTAAGAAAGAAAGAAAAGTTCTAAATTATATATATATATATTTTTTGCGAGTAAAATTCTCAGGTTGGTATTGCATTATAAAAAGATGGGGGTGTTATTATGTGCGTGCCTAATAGGATGCACATTACATCACAAAATTTTATCACATAAATCATAAAATGATTTAATTTTTCACCCAGGAGAAGTATTTAACTTTTTATTAATCACAAAAATTACAACTTGAATAACTTTAATATTGTCTTTTATACTATAACTTTAGTTTGGAGAATAAAGTACTTTATCCACAAAAAAAAAACACTAAACTTTGGTTTAGCCCTAGCTGGTAATTCCCTAAAAAGAAAATTTGTGTCAGTTCATTGTATCAATGTTGATTTTCCATTTCTCATTAATATTACTCCTGTTCACAGTAATGGTGTGCATTGGAGTTGTTCATAATGACTTTCTCTGAAAAATAAAGTAATTATTGTTAGTGTTATAATTTTGACATAATTACACCCTCAAAATAAATTTTCTATAAATTGTGATCAATATAGTCATTTGCTAGCCAAATCGATGAAAATTGATAATGCTATCCGTTGTGAGACTAAATGCTTATTTTAACCCTTTATTATACTTGTGTTCAAACATCATACGTATCCTAACACTCATATTCCATGTCCAAATAATATACACCGTCAGGGGAATGAGAGCAATTAAGTCATTGATTAGGTAAATGGGAGCGTAATTATGTCATTTGACATCAATACATATTTAAATACAAAAAATATTTAAGGAGTAATGTAATAACTTTATTAGTTCCGTTAAAACCGTTAAAAGTTATCATTATAGTAAGAATGACTATAATTTTCTCAAAATTGTGAACTGTAATTTTTTCATTACTCAAGAAATCTTATTGTACTCTACTCAATTTTCAAAAATCACAAGCAATAACTACAAACCATATCTCTAAAACATTTGTTAGTACAACAAAAATATGTCACCGGACCGTGACATATTTATTTATTGTTGTTTATATTTTTATATAAAAAATTTAAAATATAAAATGGTTTTTATAAAATTTAAACACTAGCCATCATCATAGTGAAATTGGTAAACTTTAACCAACTTAACAAAACTAATTATTACTAGAAAATTGCTTGATAGCTTGAAATGGTTAGGCTTGAGTGGCCCGAAAAGTACTATTTTTTCTCTCTCCTCTCTATCTCTTTCCTCTCCTCTCTTCTACTCTCTATCTATATTCTTGAAACAAAAACACTCTCATCACTCTCACCTCTATTCTCTCATCCCTCTCATTTCCCAGATCTCTCTCATCCCTCTCATGATGAAGACTCAAATTGTGATGATGAAGATCAAGAACCGAAACTGGACTCAAATTCTCCGAAACACATACGGGTTGCTGGACTTTCTTAGCTATGTTGTTTCGACTCTTTTTCTTGTTCCCAATCTTCAATTCACTCACTGTTTCCTTCTGATTCACATTCTTAACTCCACTTTTTTTTGCTCTCAAACTTTGATGAGGTTGTTTCTTAACAACAACCTTATTCTTACTGTTAATGTATATCCTAATTAATGTATATCATTGTCAATGTATATCATAAATTAGGAATTAGAGTTAAATTAGGATTGTATCACTCTCCTATATATAGGAGCTCTTGTACATGGTTATTTAATTCAATAATACAGATACACAATTTTCCCTTTCTTTCAACCATTCTAACATGGTATCAAAGCATATTGAGATTGATTGTCACTTCATACGACAGCATGTTACTAGTGGCACTGTTCATCTTATCTTTGTTATCTCTGCTGATCAGACAGCCGACATCTTCACCAAGGCTCATCCTCTTGGTTATTTCAGTGATCTAGTTTCCAAACTCAAGTTGGTTGACGCTTACCCACCTTGAGTTTGAGGAGGGGTGTTAATGTATATCCTAATTAATGTATATATAGTGACAGAGGCGTCCGTAGCGCACAGTAGTAGAAACAGTGCATGCGGGTGCACGGTAGCAGGAGCAATGCGTGCCTCTTTTGCTAACGTGCACTGCGCACACTGTCGTCATCCACTTGTTGCTGGCGTCATCTTTGGCCTATTTGTCATCTACAAGTCCATTTTTTGGCTATTTTTAGGCCAACTCAGTTTCTCTCTAGCTATTTTCAACGTTCCAGATTCACTGGGATACTCTATTTCACCCAGTTCTACTTCGACACTACTGGGCCCTCTTTGTGACTCATACTTTGATCACTTCATAGATTATTCAGATAGTTCCCCTCTTTACGATGGCTCTTCTGGATTCTCTGTTAGTCGACATGACTCTTCGATTCAGTTTGCCGAGGCTGCTGTTGCACCTGCCTCCTCTTTTACTCACACTGTTCATGATATTGAAGCTATTATGCAAAAGGTTCTTTCCACTTCTGGTACACCTTCTACTGCTATCTCAGTCACCCCAAGTACCTCTTCATGGTATTTTGATTTGGCTTGTTGTAACCATATGACCTTTGACTCTACACTGTTTTCTTCCACTACATGTCCTTCTAATTTACCTAAAATTCATACTACTGATGGTTCTCAAATGCATATTAGTCATGTAGGTCATATTTCTACCTTTAATGTCTCTCTCCCTCACACTTATCTAATCCCTAATCTTACACTTGATCTTATCTCTATTGTTAACTTTGTGATCTTGGCATTATTGTTCTATTTTCTTCAATCGGTTGTGTTGTGCAAGATTCTAAGATGGGACAAACCCTTGGGATAGGTCGTAGACATGGATGTCTATATAAGCTTATCCACCTTCGCATTCCCTCATCTAGTCCTTCCAATGTTAAGACTACTACCTCTGCTATTATTAGTTCCCCTCTTGCTTTATGGCATTCTTGGTTAGGTCATGTGTCTTTTGGTCGTTTACACTCTCTAGTTTCAAGTGGTTAGTTAGGTGATGTTTCAAATGGTAAAGTAGACTATCTGTCTTGTCAACTTGCAAAACAGCGTGCCTTGCCATTTACTACTAGTACCTCTATGTCTCATGCACCTTTTGATCTCATACACTATGATGTTTGGAGGCTTCACCTAATACCACTATGGGAGGACCTAAATACTTTGTTATATTTGTCGATGATTTCACTCGTTTTACCTGGTTATTTCTTATGAAATCTCGCTCTAAATTACACCAAATATACTATGATTTTTCTCACATGGTCAAAACTCAGTTTTCCTCTACCATCAAAATTTTTCGTACTGATAATGCTCATGAATACAAAGAAACTCATTTATTTATATTCCTTCGTCAAAATGGTACTCTTTCTTATTATTCTTGTCTTGGTACCTCCTAACAAAATGGTTGTGCTGAGGTCAAATGTCGCCATATCCTAGACATTGTTCATGCTCTTTTAATCTCTTCTTCTTGTCCTGAACGTTTTTAGGGAGAAGCTGCTCTCACAGCAGTCTAGACTATCAACCATGTTCCTTCCCCTACTATCAATAATCAAACCCCATATGAGCATCTGTATGGCGCACCTCCTGTCTATACTGGTCTTCGTGTGTTTGGATGTGCTTGTTTTGTTCTTCTTCAACCACATAAGCATACCAAATTAGAACCTCGCACCCGTTTGTGTTGCTTCTTGGGGTATGTGATTGAACATAAAGGTTATTGTTGTTAGGATCCTCTTTCTCGTCATCTTTGTGTCTCTCATCATGTAGTACTTTGGGAACACAAAATGTTCTCCTCTACATCTAAGTTTCATTTGTCCACTCCTTTCACTACACCATTCTTTACAGATCCCTCTCTTCTATTTGATGAGCTTGATACAGACACTATTTCTGACATGATGACTCTGGCCCATCTTGAGGATTCTGCTCCGCCTCTTGGTCTTACTGCTCCACTCCTTAATCCTGAGCCAGCTTCTGTACCTGCTCCTACTCCACCTCTTAGTCCTGTTATCATTCCCTCTCCTAGTGAGCCTCATACATTCCTTGATTCCACTACATCATCTTCTACACCAGAGGTACCTCTTCGTCATTCTACTCGGGTAACACAACCTTCTATACTTCTTCGTGATTTCATTGGTAGTTCCACTGCTTTTTCTTCTCATGAACCTACTTCCTTATCAAGAGACTTGGTCTAACCCTCTTTGGTAGCAAGTTATGAGTGATGAACTGTAGGTTTTAGATAAAACTCATACCTGGGATGTAGTTGACCTTTCACTTGGCAAGAGTGTTGTTCATTGCAAATGGTTTACAAGATGAAAACCCACTCTGATGGTTCCATTGAGCGCTACAAAGCTCGTCTTGTTGCTCGGGGGTTTACTCAAGAATATGAGATTGACTACGAGAAAACATTTGCTCTTGTTGCTCATCTTACTTCAGTTCGCAGCCTATTTTCCGTTGCTGCTGCTTGTCATTAGAGTCTTTGTTAGATAGATGTTAAAAACGCCTTTCTCAATGGCGATCTCACTGAGGAAGTTTATATGTAGCCTTTTCCTGGTTCCTCAGTTCCGCCCACCAAGGTCTGTAAACTTTGTTGTGCTTTGTATGGTTTGAAACAAGCTCCTCGTGCCTGGTTTGCCAAGTTCAGTTCTACCATTAGTGACTTTGGATTCTTTTCCAGCGCCTATGATTCTGTTTTGTTTATACGCAAGACAGAGTGTGGTGTTATTGTTCTTCTTCTCTATGTTGATGATATGATTATCACCAGGGATGACACAGTAGGTATCTCTACTCTCAAACAGTTTCTCAGTCGCCAGTTTGAGATGAAAGATTTAGGCTTGCTTAGTTACTTCCTCGGCTTAGAAATTTCTCATGATCCTTCTGGTTACTTTCTCACCAAGGCCAAGTATACCTCTGATCTCTTGGCTCGTGCTGGTCTTACCGATTGCAAGATTTCTCTTACCTCAATTGATCCTCAAACTCGTCTCACACCTCTTGACGGTCACCTGTTGTTTGATGCTACCTTATATCGTCAGCTAGTTGGTAGTCTTGTTTATCGCACAGTTACTCGTCCAAACATTGTCTATACTGTTCACATTGTCAGTCAGTTCATTGTTGCTCCTCGCTCTCCGTATTATGATGCTTTGGTTCGCATTTTGCACTATCTCAAAGGAACTATGTTTCATGATCTTCTCTACTCAGTATACTCATCTCCACAGTTACACGCATTTTTTGATGCAGATTGGGCAGAGGATCCTACTGATCACCATTCTACTATAGGATTCTGTTTCTTCTTGGGTGACTCTCTCCTTGCCTGGCGTAGGAAGAAGCAAACACTTGTTGCTCGTTCTAGTACTGAGGCTGAGTATCGTGCTCTTGTTGACACTACTCAGGAGCTTGTGTGGCCTCGCTGGCTTCTTTCTGATATGGGGGTTTCTCATTCTACTATGATTAACCTTTATTGTGATAATCAGAGTGCTATTCAGATTGCCTATAATGATGTCTTCCATGATCGCATAAAGTATATTGAGATTGATTGTCACTTCATACGATAGTATCTTACTAGTGGCACTGTTCGTCTTATCTTTGTTATCTCTGCCAATCAAACAGTCGACATCTCAATCTCATGCTTAAATGAAAGAGACTTCATACCGTTGGTAATGAACCCCCAAAGGGATTAAACCATTAAGCATGACATCTCAATCTCATGCTTAAACAAACAAGTTGTTTGAAACCACTTTCAAAGCAAAACAAAAGCCAAGAAAGGAGAGAGGTTGCAGAGGTGATTAAGTGTGATCACAAGTATGGAAAGCCATAAATAAATGCAATCAACTCAAATAAGATGGTGTCTAAGCCCTAAAACACCAAACTTATGAGGACAATTACACTGTATGTATGCAAAATAAAGCTCAAATGCAATAAACACTTAAAGACAATCCTAAAATAGTCTAAAAATAGTCTTAAAATATGCTAGAATTAAGACAAAAAATAGCTAGATTAATATGCTAAAACATGGAGCATGTTAAACTAGTAAGCAAAACACAAGGAAGGGAGGCTAACCCCTCTAATTTTGGACTTCAAACTATGATTTTGGCCACTGAAATAGCTTTGAAAATCAGTGTTTAAAAGCTCAAAAAAAAAAAAAAAAAAAAAAAGAAGAAAGGTAAAAGGCCTTGAGAGCAAGGTATAAAGAAGGGTGAACCACCCCTCAACCTTTATTGACCTTAAAACCCAAGCTTCAGCCCAAAAATAGTTGGAAAACAGCAAGAAAAAGAATAAATACAACAAGTAAAGAGGCAAAGCCTTATACCTCTTGAAGAGGAGAACCAATTCCAAGCAATAAACCAAGGCAAACATACCCTCAATAGCTCAAACAAGGCTCTAAGATAACTCAGCTCAAAGATGAAAAGGTTTGGCTAAGAGTGTATAGGCAAAGGTAAAGGATATGTAAGCAAGGGTTAAAAAATTTGCAAGAGAGAGAGAGAATTGTAAAGAGAGAGTAAAAATTTTGCTCCAAAATTTTTTCTAACCTTAAAATATGAGAGGAAGGTCATCTCTATATAGAAAACATGAATTTCCCTCATAAATATCCAACCATACACGTGGGAGCAGATGCAAGCATCTATGCAAACAGCTGGCACAACCGTCACAAAATATTTGCAAAAGACATTGGTGGCTGGCAGCCCAAAGAGGTGGCTGGCAAGCCACCAGAGGTTGTAGGCTTGAAAATCATTGGGTTTGGTTCAAAATAGGGAAATAAGGGTACACGGTTTGGAAGGCTCAAAGCTGTGGCATTTCGTTGAGGACTTTGAGCGCTTGACAAGCATATAGACTCATCATTGGGTATGCAAGCGATGACGTCCAAGTCGTAAGGGCCGTCAAAAATGGGGTGTCTACATCTATACTAATCATTGTAAGCGAGTAAGTAAAAGGGAGAAAGACGTGGGGTTGGAAGACATACAACTTATTACAACATTGCCCTCGTGCAAGACGGTGCGAATCAAAGTCCAAAAGTTTGAATTAAACTAATTATTACAAAACCGAATGAATAAATAAGAAAGGCTAATTAACTAGCTAACTATGCTATTACAACAAGGATAACCAAGATAAATAAACTCGCTATTTAAACTAATTAACTACAACAATTACAAAGAGACAATAATAATAATTACAATACTTAATAATTAACGAGACTAATTACAATAAGCAATATTAAATTAATTAATTACAATAACGATCATAATGTAAGCAAGGATGCACAAGGATTGCATGCATGCGCATGCACAATGTTAGAGAAGAGCTCTGTTTTCCCCAGGCTTACTCTGTTTCACCTTAGCCACTACTCTCTATTTTTCTGCAAAAATACACTACTAACCAAACATTGAGGACCGGCCGACCCTCAATGAAGCCCGGCCATGCCCCAATTTTGTGCAAAACACTGTTGTGTGTTCTGAAGTGAAAACAGTGCAAACGGTGCAAACAGAGTTGTTCAAGCTCTATTTGTCCCTTCCTTTCTTCTCTGTCATGGAAAAGCCTCGAGAAAAGATTAGAATTGTTTCCAAAACTATCAATGAGCAAATTGATTGCTTGATGATTTCGGATACAATTTCAGACAAAAATCAATGAATGCAATGAATATGACCACTCCTCCCTTTTTATCATGGAATGAACTCAAAAAAAGGAAGTAGAGACACTTCAAGAATCATCAAACGCCATGAATTAGCGTATGACCACTCTTGACTTGATAAACTTGGCATAACGTCCGACCAAGCCTAAGCAAGATTACTCATTTTCTTTATGTGTGTTGGTTGATTTTAAACTAATTCTTTTAGTCATTTCCATTCTTTAGTCCATTTTTCTAAAGTGATGATTAAGTCCTATAAAAGGACAGAAGCATCAAACGGGAAGTAATTCCCAACATGAAAGAGAGATCATGCTGTTGACAATGAATATCTATAGAGATTAAACCATTAAGTGTGAATCTCTAGTTCATGTGTTGAATAACCATCAACCGATTGAAACAACTCTCAAATGAAAGAAAGGAGTGGCAAGTTAATTCTTAAAATAAGGTCATTAACATGAACGTTAGACAAAGAAAAACTAAGAACAACAACAACATAATACAAGCTATGTACAAAGACCAATGCTATAACAAAGGAACTAATCAAAGCTTGAATCAATTAAATAGATTAGGATTGCCCTAAAACAGTCTCTAATAAGCCAAAACAGTGGCTAAAAATGCAAGAAAAGAACTCAAAAAAAGCTAAACAAAAGTAAAGACACTAAAGCTATGTAAGTAAAAACAAGGAGGGGTAGCCAATCCCTCCAATTTCAAGACTTCAAACCATGTTTTTTGTTCTTAGTTCAACTCTAAAAATCAGTTCAAAAATCAAAGAAAAAGAGTGTAAAGGAATCAAGGGTTAAGCTATAAAAATAGGTGCAAGTAAGGATGTTAACCTTACCATCTTTGGTAGCTTATCCAAGCAAAAGTTCCAATACTTAGAATGGATGCAAAACAGCCCAAGAATACAAGAAATAGGTAGAAATGAAGTAAGCAAAAGCAAGAATAAAAATGGTTTCACGAACCCGTACATTTAAAGCCCTCGACTAGCAAATAATTCTGTTGGCTTTTTTCGTTTTCGAAGGTTAGTATTGTAATTTTAAGCGTGCCAACAAGGATCAATCAGTCCTTACAGAAGATTAATTACCAAACAATTATCAGACGATTGTGTTTCAGTTCTTTCAGCCTCAATGAAGAGGACTTTTACTGGTGGCTTATTTAGGAGAATTTGGTAAACAATAATTAAATAAAGAACAATTGCAGCATTTCATTAAATAAAAATGAAAAACTTACAATTATCTGATCCAGCCTCGTAGAGGTTTACAAATAAAGTGCAATACAAGAATTTGAAGTACAGAAATGTAAAGAACAAGAAATGTAAAAACTGGAAGGAAAATAAAGTAGATAAACACTGGTTTCTGGATCTAAGTCTGGATCCTTCATTCTGGGGCCCTCTCTGCTATTTATATTTCTCAATGATAACCGTCAAAATGGACTTCTAACTGTCGAAACTTCCTTTCATGATCGCTGATCATGCTCTCTCACAGTTAGCTCCACTACGCCATATTTGTAGTAAGGCTTCCCGAATTTGAACCTTGTGAGCAACCATTAGGCCACATCACCTTATATCTCCCGATCATTCCAGTGCTACGCAGACCTATTATTATCAGTATGGGTTGACACGTGTTTGATTATGGTTGGTGATTTATATTACTTTCCTAAATTGCCCTTCTCATGCCACGTGTTGAATCATGATTGGCTTGTATAATTTATACAGCCAACATTACCCCCCTCACTAATATATCCAATACTTGGTGATATTAGTGGGGAAAAAAAAAAAAAAAAACTTCACCCACGTCCTAGGACGTGCATGGGTTTCATATCTTCTTAGAACTGCAACTGCCTGCATTAAATTCTTTTCCACACCTTGAACATTTCCCATTATCTGAGCATTCGAAAGGTCTGATATAGCTTGCATGGCCAAACGAACTTGTTTTGACATAGATCGAGCATACGAGGAGTTGTTAGATAATAATGTTTTCCCACGAAAAAAATTTCATGTATTTATTAGCCACTCCTATCCATCTCCCTATATTCAAGTCATGGAAGCTTTTGTAAACTATCGACCTTTGGATTACGAACCTACTGTTCATAATTCTCTAGCCCAAAACTTTGCAAACATGGATATTGGAAGCTCTTCTTCTGACCAAAAACCTTCTGTGTAGGATGA
Source organism: Camellia granthamiana (assembly GCA_036172215.1). Lineage (NCBI taxonomy): Eukaryota > Viridiplantae > Streptophyta > Magnoliopsida > Ericales > Theaceae > Camellia > Camellia granthamiana. The sequence goes on from CM069909.1 coordinate 61,919,085, forward strand.
AGCTGCAACATCTTCTTCTTCTTCTAAGGCTTCTGGCTGGGGAAACTGGCCAGAACCTGAGGAATCCAAGCTGAGAGAGCGTATTAATCATCACTTCGTCGAATTCACTGATCTTCCATCTTTCCCTCCTTTCGTTCGGAGCTCGATGGTTTACCCATATGTATCCATCGATCGCCATCATAGTTTGGAAGACAATTTACTCATAGCATGGTACACGTCCTCCATGCCTACGAAGATTGTGCAAGCCACTCGTCGTCCAGAGGAAGCACAAGGGTATAGCCCATCATTCTTAGCCCAGAGGGCAAAATTTTGCTTTTCTGACTGGCTTGACTGTGTAAACAACCCCCAGTTCCCTCCTTCTTTCGAGATGGATCCTCTTGCACCTCCTCTTCCGCAAAACCCTCATTGGGTGGAAGAATTGAGACTTACTCTTCTTGAGAATCAGTTTCTTCCTTCCTATCAACCTCCAATTTCTCCTACTATATTTGAGCGATATCAAGCTTAGCTTCTGCTTACGGTTTTTTTCTTTACTTGCCCTTTAAAGTTCTTGAGGGTGATGTTCCTCTTAAGAACCTTTTTATATATATAACTTTGTATTAATTCCGGTCAATATAGTATATAAATAATATATTTTGCATTAATATTTACAGAATGTATTAGTGGCGTAGTGGGGAGAGAGTGTTGGTAAAGGTTGAGAATGTTGGGAGGTTGGTGGTTCGAAACTTGGGAAAAGCAGAGGCAAATTTTTTTTTTCCTGAAAAATACTTTTGGCGACTAAAGTCTGTGGTCGCCGAAAGATAGGGAATTGGCGACGAAAAGTTTAGTCGACAAATGTATAAATAACAAAAAAAAATTCAGTATTGGCGACTAAAAGTTTAGTCGCTAAATGTATAATTTCCCAAAATGGAATTGACTATTGGCAACTAATTCTTTGGTCGCCGAAGACATATGTATTGCCGACTAACAAATCTTTAGTCGCCAAAGGTATTCGCGACCGTGTATTGGCGACCACAGCGGCGACTAAAATATTTAGTTAGGGAAAGTGAAAATTCTACATTTGGCGACTAAAAAAGGACTTTTGGTGACTAAAAATTTAGTCGCCAAAAGTGTTTTTTCTTGTAGTGAAACGCTACCAAAAATACCTTTCCCAGATTTTTTTTTTTTTTTGAACGATAATACCTTTCCCAGATCAATTTCAAGTTCTTCAAGCATGCACAGCTTGCCAAGTTTGTGGATGGGCTCATTTATTGACAAATCTTCCTGTTACAAACCAGGTTATAGATAAGATATAACAAACAATTCTACTTTCTAGAAAAGAAAAATAAAAATACCTTTTGCAGATCACATTTAAGTCCTTCAACCGAGCACAGGTTGCCAAGATTGCGGATGCGCTCAAAAAATATCGTAATTATTTCGCCTTCCAAAGAAAAAAAATTCCTTCCAAGCTCTAAGAACATAATTGCTAAAAACAGGTGTTCAAGTTGTATTTTGTCAACACCTACAGCAAATTTAAGAAAAGCATACACATTAAAAGATTGAACCTATTATTTTTCATAATCGAACACTAAACCAAACCAAACCAAACCAAACCAAACCAAACCAAGCCTTAAGTCCCATCAAATGAGTTGGCTGCATGAATTTTTCTTCTCTACTCGACTCTATCTAAGGCCATTTCATAGTCAAATTAAGGAGATTAGTAAGTTCATTTGGTAAGATTTTTTTATTTACAAGTCAAATTTCAAATGATAAAGATGCTTTTATCTAGAAGTGCATCAGTAAGCGAATTTGGATGTAAAGCAAAAGCATTCTTACCAGCTAAACACTGTGCTGTCCCGTATATGCGATATCTAGGATTTCTCACAGGTTCCTCAAGAGCTTGTCGTAACTGCACAAACTTCAGGACACTTCCTCCAATCCTTGTGCGAAGCAGGCCCAATAAAAGATGATGTGAGCCAATAAAACGATGTCCTTCTGACCTTCTTTCACAGTCAGCATGTCCAACAACCTCAATTACCTCTTCCGTACAATTTCCAAAGACACCTGACCGCAAGGGAAATGTAGCTGATTTCATGGACTTGTGTAACTGCAAAAGGAGAATGGAAAATGGTAAATTGCAATGGTGCAAAGAATTCATAATCCTCCATAGAAAACTTTCATACAAAGCACAATAATTCTGCAAAACCCACAAAAGTAGACAAATATTGCAACTACTGGGCCACTATTAAGTGATATCCTAAATTTACAATAAACTCATTTTAAGTGAAATATGCCATCTGATATGCAAATAATCTGCCACATCAAATGGGAAAACGCCAAAAAAACTCTTGCATGTAACAAAGCTATACTCATCAGTTATACATTAAAAAAATGTGTGCTAAGGATCGTGGCATTGGTAACAATATTTGCCACAAGCAAAACAAATTACCTCAAGCCCTTTCCATTCTATTAACTGGTCCATGGCTTCAAATATTTGACAAGCAAGTACATCAAGCCCAACAAATAGGACTGGCGGCTCAAGCCTATGCAGCTCTAAGAAATCGAAGCACCCACAAGGCTCCAGCAATAGAACATTAGTGATACCACGACACTTCTCTTGGGTCAATTCCATCATTAGGTGTGTTAGAATAGTAAAGAGAGAAAATAATATGTATTGTATCGAATTAATTATTTTACAGTACAAAGCTATGGGTATATATATAGGACTATGTAGGAGTGTTGTCCAAGGAAAGGGAAAGAATAAGGTAGGGAAAAAAAAGGCAAGATTTGAACATACCTAATAGGGAGGAGCCTATAATCTAAATATGGAATAGAATACAAAGAATAATATATACATATATAATATGTTAATTATAGACATATATAATTTCATAAATTAACATCCCCTCTCAAACTCAAGGTGGCAAGGTAGAAAGCAACTTGAGTTTGGAAACCAAGTCTTGGAAACGTCCCGGTGGATGGGTCTTGGTGAAGATGTCAGCAATCTGATCAACAGTGGAAATAGGAAGAAGATGAATAGTGCCTTGAGTAACATGTTGACGAACAAAATGACAGTCAATCTCAATGTGTTTGGTGCGATCATGGAAAACATCATTATGCGCAATTTGGATAGCACTACGATTGTCACAGTATAGAGGAGTGGCACTGGAAGAAGTAACGCCCATATTTGAAAGTAACCAGCGAAGCCAAATGAGCTCCTGAGTGGTATCTGCAAGAGCACGATATTCAGATTCGGTGCTGGAGCGAGAGACCAAGGTTTGTTTCTTGCTATGCCAACATATAAGGGAATCACCTAAGAAGAAACATAATCCTGTGGTAGAGCGACGATCAGTCGGATCACCAGCCCAATCAGCATCTGAATAGGCACGTAATAAGAGTGCAGAACTAGAGGAGTAGTGAAGACCATGAAACAAAGTGCCTTTAACATAGCGAAGAATACGGAGCACAGCAGCATAATGTGTAGATCGAGGAGCTGACAAAAATTGGCTAACAAGGTGAACAGCATGTGCAATGTCAGGTCGAGTAACAGTGAGATAAACGAGACTGCCTACTAATTGTCGATACAAGGTGGCATTGGGAAGAGGTGTGCCGTCCAGGGGTGTTAGGTGTTCATTAGGCTCGAGAGGAGTAGAGACAGTTTTGCTGTCAGTGAGGCCAGCCTTTGCTAGAAGATCAGAAGCATACTTGGCTTGAGAGAGATAATAGCCATCGGAGCTAGAGGAGATCTCAAGCCCCAAGAAATATTTGAGAGTACCCAAATCCTTCATCTCAAAGTGTTCACTAAGAGACTTTTTGAGTGCAGAAATTCCATGAACATCATCACCAGTAAGAATCATATCGTCCACATAAAGAAGAAGAAGAACAATGCCATGTTGAGATTTGCGGATAAAGAGAGCAGAATCATAAGAGCTGGAAGAGAAACCAAAGGCCTGGATGGTGGAACTAAACTTTGAAAACCACGCGCGAGGAGCTTGTTTGAGTCCATAGAGTGCCTTTCGAAGTTTACAGACCTGATTAGATGAGTGAAGATATCCAGGAGGTGGTTGCATATAGACTTCTTCTTAAAGATCACCATTCAAGAATGCATTTTTGACATCCATCTGAAATAATGTCCATTTTTGAATGGCAACAACAACAATTAAACTTCGAACAGAGGTGAGACGAGCCACAGGTGCAAAGGTTTCTTCATAGTCAATTCCATATTCTTGTGTAAAGCCCTTAGCAACCAGACGGGCTTTATAACGTTCGACGGTCCCATCTGAGTGTGTCTTAATCTTGTAGACCCATTTACAACCAACCAGAGGCTTATTAGGAGGAAGGTCAACCAACTCCCATATACCAGTTCGGTCCAAGGCTTGTAACTCTTCTGTCATTGCTCGCTGCCAAAGGGGATTAGTACTAGCCTCACGATAAGAGTGAGGTTCATGTTGAGAGAAAATAGTAGAATAACAATGATAGTCACGAAGCAGGACAGAAGGTTCTTTTACCTGAGTAGATTGACGAAGAGATGTAGTAGGAAGCACAGAAGATTCAGTGGGAAGTTCTGGAGGATCAGTAGAGGTAGGGACTTCAAGGGAAGCAGGAGGACTAGGAATAGGAGATGGAGATGCAGGACCATCAGGAGAGCCAGACTCTGTAGAGGGGAGTGGACCGGTAGTAAGCTCATTATTAGCATCTGTATCAAGCTCATCATCAGAAAATAGAGGAATAGAAGGATTAGTAAAGAAAGGCGTAGTGGGAGAATCAGAATTGTGGAATGGAGACATGGAAGAGAACATTTTATGTTCCCAAAAGACCACATGTCTAGAGACACGAAGATGTTTAGAGATGGGATCCCAGCAACGATAACCTTTGTGTTCAATGCCATATCCCAAGAAGCAACAAAGACGAGCCCGAGGTTCTAATTTGTTACGTTCATGGGGCTGTAATAGGACAAAACATGCACAACCAAAAACACGAAGATGATTATAAGCCGGGGACTTACCATAGAGACGCTCATATGGAGTTTGATTGTTGATGATGGGAGATGGAACACGATTAATAGTGTAAGCAGCAGTGAGGACTGCCTCTCCCCAAAAACGCTCTGGACAAGAGGCAGATATTAAAAGAGTACGAACAGTGTCAAGAAGGTGACGATGTTTACGCTCGGTACGACCATTCTGTTGAGATGTGCCAGGACAAGAGGAGTGAGGGAGTGTACCATGTTGACGGAGAAATTTTAAAAAATTAGTTTCTTTATATTCTTAGGCATTGTCGACACGAAAAATTTTGATGGTGCGAGAAAATTGTGTCTTGACCATATTAGCAAAATCATAGTAATATTGTTGTAATTCAGAATGATTTTTCATTAGAAACAACCATGTAAAGTGAGTAAAATCATCCACAAAAATTACAGAATACTTAGATCCCCCCATGGTAGGATGGGGTGAAGGCCCCCAAACATCAGAATGTGTGAGATCAAAAGGTGCATGGGACATAGAATCACTTTTATTAAATGGTAAAGATGGTTGTTTGGCAAGTTGACAAGATAAACAATCCACTGAATTATTTGTAACATGACCTAACTGACCACTTGACACTAAACTACGTAAACGACTGAATGACACATGGCCGAGACGGGAATGCCAAAGATCAAGAGTACAACTAGTGGAGGCGGCGACTGTTGAAGAAGAGAGTTGAGATGGAACGTGAAGATGAATGAGCTCATATAAATGCCCATTTTTACGACCGATCCCAAGAGTCTGGCCCGTCCGGGGGTCCTACACAACACAACCAGAGGAAGAGAAAAGAACAGTAAGACCAAGATCACAAAGTTGCCCAATAGAGATTAGATTGAGAGTAAGATGAGGAATTAAATAAGTGCTAGGAAGGGAAACAGTAGAAGTAGAGACATGGCCTATATAGTTAACATGCATGGGAGAGCCATCAGCAGTATAAATGGTAGGAATATTAGATACAGACATCGTACAAGAGAAAATAGTAGAATCCGATGTCATATGATTGCAACAAGCAGAATCAAAGAACCATGAAGAGGTACTTGAGGTGACTAACAGAGCAGTAGAGGGTGTACCAGAAGTAGAGAGAACCTGTTTGACTATGGATTCAATGTCATGAAGTGTGAAGGTTTGGTTGTGCTCAGGAGGAGCAACATCAGAGGAAGATGTGGTAGCAGTAACAGCAACAGAATGAGAATGAGCAGCGGGCCGATAGCGGTAATCGGATCGAGATTGACCTCCTTTAGAACGACTGTCATGTGGTTGGCGATTGGGATTTTTGAAACAGTCACTCTGATAGTGGCCAGGACCAGTCTTGTTGCACCACTTACAAATCCGGATTGGACATGTAAGTAAACTATGATTAGAGTTATGGCAATAAGTACATGATTGTGCAACGGATGATTTGCTAGGCTGATGAGAAGTAGCAAGAACATTGTGAGTCTATGGAGTTTTGAGAGAGCCAAGACGAGTTTCTTCAGAAAGGAGTTCGGAGATGGCATGTTCTAAGGTTGGAAGCGGATGACGATGGAGAAGAGAAGCTCGAACAGGTTCAAAATCATCCCGAAGGGCCATCAGAAAGGATATCAAGCATTGTTCATCTCGATATGTAGAGAACTGACTAGCATCTTCCTTGCAGTTCTATTTAGGTTCAGACAAAGACAGTTGATCCCAAACAGCATACATCTGGGACAGAAAAACATTGATAGATTGACCGGACTCTTGTCGCATGTGATGCAGTTGGCTAAGAAGTTGATATTGGTGAGCAAGAGCAGTGGTGCTATAAGGAGTCTTTAGAAAATCCCAGATTTCCTTTGTTGTGTCAAAGCGCCCAAATTGAAGATTAATGGAGACAATGGAAGTATTACGGCACCATGTGATGACTTGATGGTTTTTACTATCCCAATCATCAAGTCGTTCTTCATATTTAGAAGCAAGTTCATCAGTATTTTTGACAGGTTTGACAGTATCACCAGTAACAAGACGCCACAACTTCTTCCCTTTGAGAAAACTAGACATGGCTTGAGCCCAAATGGTGTAATTAGAACCATCAAGAATGATGGAAATTGGTTGGGCCATATCAGAACGATCCATAGAAAGCAATAAAAAAGAAATAACAAGGTGAGAAGAATGGAGACGTGGTGTTGCTAAGAATGGAGACGTGGTGTTGCTAAACTGGGTGTAGGGGATAGAGCAAGGATGTTAAGAGGATCAAGGATTGCAGGAATTAAGAGGATCAAGGATTTTGACTCTAAGCTCTGATACCATGTTAGAATAGTAAAGAGAGAAAATAATATGTATTGTATTGAATTAATTATTTTACAGTACAAAGCAATGGGTATATATATAGGACTATGTAGGAGTGTTGTCCAAGGAAAGGGAAAGAATAAGGTAGGGAAAGAAAAAGGCAAGATTTGAACATACCTAATAGGGAGGAGCCTGTAATCTAAATATGGAATACAATACAAAGAATAATATATACATATATAATATGTTAATTATAGACTGTAGACACCCCATTTTTGACCGTCCTCAAGACTTGGACGTCACCGCTTGAACACTCGGTGATTATCCATGTTTGTGTTTGTTTGGAGTTCCCGGAGTTCTCGGCTACGCGCCTTGCCTCAAGATCTCCGAACTCGACTGTTTTGTGTCTGGTTTTGCACCAAACACTTGTGCTTTGCCTTGGAGGGGCAGGGAATGCCTTGTGAGGCATCCCCACACACCACCGGCAGTGGCTAGAGGCCACCGGCTGGTTGTTGTTGCCATCGGCACTATATTGTGCCGGTCGGCAGTCAATTTTGTCAAAATGACATTTTTGCCCTGCCGACTACTGTTCAGTTGCTTTTTGAGATATTTTGAAGCAGCTGTATAGCACTTGCTTCCCCTCCATACACGTGTATGGAGGGATGAGCCTCTTGGTTGACTTAACTTGTAAGTTTTGTTGCGTTTAAGAGAAGGCTCTCTCCTCTTGGCTCAAGGTTGGAGAGTGAGATTTGTAGAGAGAAAAGACAGAGAAGAAGCTCTGGTTCTAGGTTAGAAGTTTTGTATCTATCCTATCTCTCTTCTTCCCTCTTATTTGTACACTAGGTGTTTGTGACTTACTATTGCTCATCAACACCTAGTGTTTCACCTTCCTTGGTTTCTGAGGTTCCAAGAGGTTGTCTTGGAGGTTTTTGGCTGGATTTGAGCTCAAGGAAGCAACAACATCAACTCTTGTGAAGGTGGTCAACAAGGGTGAGAAACTCCCCCTTTTTACCCCATTTTTGCATAGCTTAGAACTGTTTTTGTGCTTAGTGATTAACACATAAAAGTTCTGTTTTTTAGTCCTCTTTATTGTCTATTAAGAGTGTTTTGTGCTTTGGGGAGGTTTGAACACCCTTAGGCCTTGAAAAGGCCTCATTTTGTGCTATTTTGTTGAGATCCGGGATTTTGGTGTTTGGGTCTCTTTACCACTGAAATCTTGAGGGATTTCAGTGGTGAAGATGATGCCTTAAAGTCCTAAGAAGGAGGGGGTCACCCCCTCTCCTTGATGTCCTTGAAAAGGGCAAGTTTTGCCTCTTGAGGGAGCATTGTGCTTGAGTGTGTGTTGAGCATGTATGGACTGTTATTCATGCTTAGGATATCATGATTTAACATTGCTATGTGTTGGTTTTGGTCCCTTATGCATGCTTAGCATAGTTGCCATGTAATGCCTTGTATTGCCTTAACATGCCTTAGGTTGTTAGCCCTAATTTGAGCATGCTTTAGGCTTAGACTTATGAATGTTTTGTGCTTATTTTGACATGTTTTAGCTCTGTCCATAGTCATTTGGGTCGATCTTGGCATGCATTATATAGCCCCTTTGCATTTTAGGCTTGCTAGCCTTTGAGCATGCATGTGTAGCATGTGTTGCTTACCTCATTTTGATGGTTTGGAACCATCTAGCATGTCATTTCAGTCCCTTTGGTATGCTTGTATGCTTGCCTTAGTCGCCTCTTTAATGCTTTAAAAGCATGTATTGAATGCTCCATGTTTTGGTCATTGTGCATGCCTTTGGTTTCAAGCCTCTTAGATGCCATCTAAGCAGCCTTTTGGCTTTGTTTTAACATGCTAAAAACCTGTTTTTAGTTGTTTAATGCATGCCATAATTGTCTTGCATAAGTATAGTTCAATGCCTCTTTGACTTGCTTTAAGTCTTGGACCATTTGCATGCTTTGTTTGGTCTATTTTGAGTTGGTTTAGCACCACACTTTGACATGATTTTAGAGCTCATGTTGCATGCTAATCATCCATGTTATCTCCTTTCAAGTGTACTTGAGAGTGGTTTGTTTAGTGCCTAAGTTATGTGCCTTAACATGTGTACATGTGCATGTGTGTTTAGCTCTCATACTTAGCATTTTGGCTACTGATTTTAGGCCTAGTTAGAGTTGCCTAGATCATGTTTAAGTCCACCTTTTATTTGGTTTGCATGCTTGCCTTACATGTTTGCTTGTATGCTTACATAAGCGCCTTGCATTGTCCATATAGTATGCTAGCCAACATGCTTAGGATTTCATTGCATTGACATGCATGCTAGGCCTCTTGAGATAAACATGATAGAGGTTCGGCACCCTTGTTTGTTTATATGGTTTGCATGCATTTGAAATTGAAAGTGCACATTTGGTTCTTTGGGCCATCATGCATGGAAATGCGTGATTGGTGGCCCGAGAATCGAGGCACATCCTCCTTTGAGTCATTAACATGATAAGGAATGTGTTTGATGCATAAATTGCTTGAATTGCATTGCCATGCAAGATTTTGCCTCTGCTGCTGTGAGTTGCAGGTTCTGCAGACATTCAGTGCCGGCCGGCAGTACTTAGTGCCGACCGGCAGTCAATAGATGGCCGGTAGATGAATTCAGTGCCGATGAGCTCAATTCACTGCCGATGGAAGTTCTATTCAGCCGGTGATGATCCCCAGTGTTCAGAAAGGCATCCCTGAGACTTTTGCAGTTTTCAGAGGAGTAGAGCAGGGAAAACAGAGGCAATCTAAGCATGGCAGTGCAATTCCGAGCAAGTCCCGAGCATGCGTTGCATCCGGCCCTCATCTCGAGGCAGTTTACTACTTTAATTAGATTAATTAATTCATTTGATTAATTTAATGGGTCTGTAATATTTTAATTAGCTTGCGTAGTTAATTATCTGTATTATTCTTTTGGTCCCTCCGAGCGAGGGCAAGTCTGTAATAAGTGTGGGTGAGTGGTGTGTATGTCTTCCAACCCCCACTTCTTTCTCCCTTTTATTTACTTGCTTTGATGGTAGATTAGGGCACGTTTATTTTAGCATACCTTATGCTACGCATGCGTGCATCCATGCATTTGTTAACATGCATCGGGCTCGGTACATCATACAAACTGCATTGTATTTTCAATTTCCAAATTGAATACGTGCATCAACCGATTGCACCTTACATGCCATTTTAGGGTTAGCCGAGCCTACTCTGAATCACATCCTTGCTTGTGATGCATTAGTCATTCTAACATGAACTAGGTCATGCATGTTTGCTAACTGGTTTATTGTTTTGGCACGGAGTACGATGTAAGTCTTTATGCTTTAGCATCTCGCATGCGTGTGAATGTTGACATAACAGTATGCTTACCATGCGGCTAAGTGCTTACATGAGATAAACTATTTGAATGCCTGCGGGTGGAGGTTGGATTGCTTGAGTTGGAAAACTCATTGAAATCCGTATTTTAGCCTACTTGCGTAGCAAATTCCAAAGCATTTTCGAAACAAACGGATATGCAATGCTTATTTCCAAATTAGGCAATCTAGTCTATACTTGTTTGCTGTGCGCATAACATAGTAATTCTAGGTTAATAATTGGAATAAGAACACATAACGTTTTCAAAATCAGATATCACGGTTAGTAGAGGCCGGTCTTCGGACCGGGCGAAAGGGGGTGCTCATAGCTGACCTTCCCCGATCGTACCCAAGCTCCCGAGCCAAGATCACTTTGGTGATGACGGACACGTGGCCTTCGGCACCGAGTCAGGGTTTCCTAAATTTCCCCATTTTAAAATATTTAGGTGGCGACTCTGTAATCTGGCAAAGCAGTCCATGTTTGGCACTTCTTTTCAAAAATCTATTTTTCTCAAAACGATTTGCCAGAGTTGGACTCTTTGGTTCAGATTATGAACCGCAACAAACAAAAAGGGAGTCCGAACTGCAGCGAGGTCCCTCGCGGGCTTGTTACATAGACATATATAATTTCATATATTAACAGCATTGCATAATTTCTCTGGTTTAAAAGAGAGAAATTAAAAAATAATCGATAAAATTATATAATCAAAAAACGTTCATAACTATATGAACTCAAAACTCTTAATCCAATTTTTCTAGATTTTTGAATTAAAAAAAATTCAAAAATACATGTGTCATAAAATCATTGGCTCTTCAACTTTAATTATAATTATTGAATTTTTTATTATTATTGCAATACATTTCAAATTTATTAATTCCTACCTTCCAAATTACTTTATTTATGGAAATAAATAAATAAATAATCCTTAATTTATGACATTATTATAGAAAATAAATCAAAATTTAAATTTTTTTATTTTTTATTTTTAAAAGAGAAGAATACATATGACAAATAACTATTGGACCAACCAATTATGTTGAAAATTTTAAAATATTTAAATATAAAGGCCACAATAGTATCTTATCTATATTTAAATTGCATCTCATTTAAATTTTTATTTTTGAAAATTAATAAATATAACTCCGTCGCAGTTGTTAACAACTCCGCCGGTCCCAAGCCCAGGTAAAGGAGGAGAGTTGTGTGTTAGGTAGCCGACAGCCAACACGTAAAAAAGCCGCTCGAATCCCTTATGACAATGAGTCCTACTTTGAATCGTTTAAATGCTAGATCGTTCCCCTTAAGTGACGTGTTAGCTTAGCGCTTGACTCCAGGTGTTTCGAAAAGTGAGCAAGGGGCGCCGCATCGACGCCTGGGTGTGGTGAAAAATGGGCAAGGGTTCTCGCGTTTTTCTGGACGAGTGCGAGTGAAAAAGCTAGTCCAAAACTACAGGTTTATGGTAGCCACTTGGAATATAGGAACCTTAACTAGTAAGACGATGAAATTGGTAGATGTTATGCTTAGGAGGAGAGTTAGTATAGCTTGCATACAAGAAACTAAGTGAACGGGTGAGAAAGCTAGGGAAATTGAGGATACTGTTTTTAAGCTGTATTATAGTGGTAAGGATAGACGCAAGAATGGGGTAAGAATCATAATTGCCAAGGGTCTTGTGGAGAATGTAATGACGGTCATTAGGAAATGGAATAGGATTATGTTAGTTAAACTAGTTATTGGAGGGAATACAGTGAACGTTATTAGTGCATACGCCCCTCAAGTAGAATTAGATGATCAGATTAAGAGGAATTTTTGGGAACAAAGAGATGAGATCTTACAGGAGATACCCGTAGGAGAGAACCTGGTTATAGGTGGAGATTTTAATGGTCATGTAGGCATAGATAAACTAGGCTATGAAAGGGTGCATGGTGGATACAGTTTTGGTGACAGAAATGAGACTGGAGAGAGTATCTTAAATTTTGAATTGGCTTATGATCTGGTGGTGGCCAATACTATGTATAAGAAGAGGGAGGAGCATTTGATAACCTTTAAGAGTGGGTCAGTTAAGAGCCAAATAGATTATTTCTTAGTAAGAAAAGTGGACCGTCTAAAATGCAATGATTGTAAGGTGAGTCTTGGAGAGAGCCTGGCCTCTTAACATAGGATTTTGGTACTAGATTTATGTTTCAAAGGGCAATACCAAGCTAGGAAGGATGGTGGGCGTCGTAAGACGAGATGGTGGGACCTAAAAAGGGATAAACTAGAAATATTTAAGAATAGAATGAATAAGGAAGATACTTAGGACTTGGAAGATGACGCTAACACTAAGTGGAACTCGATGGCTAATTGTATGATGAGAATCTCAAAGGAAGTGCTTGGAGAGTCGAAAGGAGCGGGACCCAGCTCTAGGGAAACTTGGTGGTGGAGGGAAGAGGTTCAAGCGGTAGTTAAGGTAAAAAAAAAAAGTGCTTTAAAATGTGGCAGAATGATAGAACTAAGGAAAACCTTAAGAGCTATAGATTGGCTAATAATGATGTCAAGAAAGTAGTGAAAGAGGCTAAGTTGAAAGCTTATGATGACCTATACACTAGACTAGATAGTAAGAAGGGAGAGAAGAGGATATACAAACTTGCTAAGATACGGGAGAGGAAAACAAGAGATTTTAATCAAGTTAAGTGCATCAAGAGTGAGGATTCTAAGGTATTGGTGAAAGATGAAGAGATCAAGGAAAGATGGAAGAACTATTTTGAGAAACTATTAAATGAGGAACATGGAAGTATGTCAATAGGGGAAGAAATAGCCAATAATATGATAAACCAAGACCTATCGCAGGATTAGGAACTTTGAAGTGGAGATTACACTTAAGAAGATGAAATCAAATAAACCTTTAGGATCCTATGATATCCCTATTGAAGCTTGGAAGTATTTGGGTAAAAAAAGGATCGCTTGGTTGACTAGGTTGTTTAGCAAAATTTTATTGACTAGGAACATACCAGATGAGTGGATGAAGAGTATTTTAGTGCCAATCTATAAGAATAAAGGAGATGTCCAGAATTGCAACAACTATAGACAAATCAAGCTAATGTGTCGTATAATGAAAGTGTGGGAGAGGGTGATGGAACACCGATTATGAGATATAACAGAAGTGTCAGAGAATCAATTTGGGTTTATGCCAGGTAAATCAATAATGGAAGTGATCTATCTTTTGAGGGGAGTAATAGAAAAGTATAGAGAAAAAAAAAGACACATTCATATGGTGTTTGTCGACCCTGAGAAAGCATATGATAGAGTTCTTCGGGATATAATATGGTAGGTGTTAGAGAAGAAAGGGATGACAAAAGGTTACATTGATGTGATTAGGGACATGTATGAAGAGGTGGTGACTACTACTAGATTGCCTGCTGGAAAGACAAATGAATTTCCTATCATTGTAGGGTTACACCAAGAATCTACCTTAAGTGATTATCTTTTTGCTTTAGTTATGGATGAGTTGACAAGAAATATTTAGGATGACGTGCCATGGTGTACGCTTTTTGTAGACGATATCGTGCTAGTAGATGAGACTAGAGAAGAAGTTCACACAAAGTTGGAGACTTGGAGAAAAGCACTTGAATCTAAAGGATTCCAAATAAGCATAACTAAAATAGAGTACATGGAGTGTAAATTTAGTAACAATAATAATGAAACCAGAGGAGAAGTGAAGATTGAGAACCAAGAACTAACATAGGAGATTACTATAATGGTGTCGACTAGATGGTTTATGTAGTAGTAAATTGATCATTTCTTTTGCATTTGATTCAACATGAATTTCCAATAAATGTAAGCCTGCTGCTAACATCAATCCGTCTCGGAGAGCCCATAACTCAGCCTCTAATGCCGAAGTTGTGCCTATATTCCTCATGAATCCTGCTACCCACCTGCCCAAACTATCACGAATAATGCCACCTCCTCCTCCTGTTCGATTAGGGGCTGCTTTTGAAGCTCCATCAATATTTAACTTGAACCGACCTTCCCAAGGAGGCTTCTATCCGATTGAGATAATGTGTACAACTCTGGATAGAAGATTTTTTTCAGTGACATGCTGCCATTCAAGAGCTCGAGCCACCACCAATGTTGCACTAAAAGGGGATGGGTTGGGTTGGAAACAAAAAACATTACGGTGCAGCCAGATTTCCCAACACACAAAGGGGAACATTATGGCCCAATTTATAGAAGATGGGAGAACAAATTTAGCTTGACAGTTTAGTTTGATCCAAGAGGGAAGGTCAGAAGAGAAAGAAAGGAGTGTTGTTAGGGGCATACCAATATGAGACCAACATTGGGCTGCAAAAGGACAGTCTCTAAAGATGTGAATAGTGGTCTTGGGGAATTGTTTACACAAAGGGCAAAGGTCATCCTGTACAATGTGTGTCATGACCCAAACCCGCCCCTATGGGTTAAGGACATAACCGGCCAGTAATCACGAGATTACCTACGGCCTCAACCAAATAAAACATATTTCAACAGAGTTAAGGGGGCCGAAACAGAAGCAAATTTAAAACTTTGCCCATAGAGCTGTGCTTACATAGTATAGCAATATCATTCCAAAAGTGTTTCATAATAACTCACACATACTTATAGAGTTAATCTATGTCCAGGAACTTTCAATTATGCAGCCAGCCAAACAAAACTTCATATACAAAGGTGATTCAACGTTTTCGCCAACATAGAAAAAATATACAAAAGAACAAAAGGGCGAAAACAAGTCTCGTGCATGAGACGTAAGGGCTGACTCCTCAAAACTCTAACTGTCTCTCACATACTTCACTGAGGCTGGGTTTGGACATTTCTTGGCTCACCTACAGACACATGAATGAGAGTGAGCGAAAGCCCAGTGAATAATATCAAGTAAAGAAGATACGTGAATAGAATTTGAAATAAATACATTAGACGGCCTTGGGCCCAATTCATGTTTCTATTTAGTGTATCAAGTGACTACAGATCCAGACGTATCAAACGGCCTCGGACCCAATTCATTCATATTCGACGGCCTTTGGCCCAATCATTCATATCAAACGGTCTTTGGCCCAATCGTTCATGTCAAACGGCCTTTGGCCCAATCATTCATGTCAAATGGCCTTTGGCCCAATCATTCATATCAAACAGCCTTTGGCCCAATCATTCATGTCAAACGGATATTTGTCCATAATTCAAATTAACAGACTTATGAAACTCAAATAGGAGTAAGCGATGGGACAAATAGCACACTTCAAAATAACCTTATTAAGATATTACTCACAGTGTTCTGCTGGTGGATTCGCCCTTGTGCTTGACCCTACACAATACATAACACATTATTGGGTCACAAGCTATTCAATCTGTTCCTAACTTATACATTCCTCTTAGGCCTCTTTCTTATCTTCTTGATTCATTTACAATGCTCAATGTATGCCTAAGAGTGCTTAGAAATGAAAGAGAACGAAAAACGGAACATGAAACCACTTTTCAAAATTTCTGAAACAGGGCTCCCCGCTCGAGCGCAGTTTCTGTCACTCGAGCAGACCCCATTGGTTTGCAAAAGTACTGGTTACCTCATATTTACGCTCGAGCGTGACTTCGGATGCTCGAGCTAAATGTCAAATTACGTGGATGGGCGCTCGAGCGTGATTATTTATGCTCAAGCGGACATCGATGTCTGCAAAAGTTTTGGGAACTAACATTTTACGCTCGAGCAGCGCTTTCCCCGCTCGAGCGGACATGCCAAATTCTGGAATTTCCAAAATTGTTCTTAAAGCTCAAACTCGACGTTCAAAGGTTCAAAACTCATGTTGTTGATACAAAAGCATGGAATGACATCTTATAACACAAGAACATGAGTAATTTGGAACCAATTGACCAACATCATGGTTCACCTCATAAATTATCTTGAATTCTCTTCATAATTTTCCAAAACCCATGTACTCAACATCATAAAAATTCCATATCCTTATCTATCATGCATGCATGTCAATTCTTGACTTCATCTCTATTTCAAATGATACAATTGATACTTATAATTATGAAACTCATAAAAATTATACATGCATGTGGAAATTGGTGCTTAATTCTTCATGTTCTACATGATTCATGCTTGAGTATGTAAGATCATGGCAATTCTATACATGCATATGCATATAGACTCTAAATTCATCATAATCAATTCAATTCATGCTCTTGATTACCACTTAATTTTGATTTCACAAAATTACAAACTTAAATTCATGAATCTATGCTCAATTACTCACCTAGGAGCTTCAATCCTCACAAATGTAGTTAAATCTTGAATGTACCTTCCAAATTCACAAACTTTGAGCCAAAATGCACAATTCTCCCTCTTTCTCTCTCTAGAACCGGCCCCCCCTCTCTCTCTAGAGTGTAACTTCAGATTTTGAGTTCAAGCAAAATGAATATAAGTGTAATGGGGCCTTTATATATGCTTGCCTTAATCAAATTGATTAAGGTTAAGTAATAGTGTTTAATTCAATCAGTTTAAACTAATTATTTTGATCCGAATCAGTTTCTAATTAAATTTCACCATAGGCATTAAAAATTACGCTGATCACAAAGGCGTAATCAATCTCAGTTTCTGACGCCTCTAAGGCCTTCACTTTAAATCTTAAAGCAGAAAATCAAACAGATTTTCTTGCGGGTGAACAGATAGAAATACAAAAACACATATAATCACAAAAGACCATATTAAACACATAATCACAATCATAATTAAGATCAATTAGCATAATACGGAACAGGGTTATCACAATGTGCCTATGGAAAAGTTGAGTTTTGGTGTTGAGCTTTTGATGAATAGCACGCCAAAGGAAATGATGGACTCTCGGGGAGGCCAAGACTACCCACAGCCAGGACCAATTAGGAAGAGGCGGCGATGCCTGAAAATCGCGAGTTAAAAAATAAGCAGAACTGCTTTTGAAGTTCCCATCGGTGGAGTGTTTCCAAACTCGAATGTCTAATTCCCACTCAAACCAAGAGGGAGATAAGCTCTTAATGGACCCAACAATGTGAGGAGGAAGAACGAAAGAAAGGGCTGAAAAGTCCCAATGATTATTCACCCAACAGTCCCTGACAAGCAAGGAAGATTTGTTAGAATTTAATGGGCCCTCAATGCAATTCCTAATTGGTCCACACTTAGCCCAATCGTCTAACCAAAAGCAAGCGTTTAAACCACTTTTTCACAAGCATTTTAGAGCCTTTCTCAAGGATATTAAGACCCTTCCTCATACTCCTCCAAACAGGTGATATCTTATTTCTATCACCCCTCACATGATCGTATTTGGACTTAAGGGTTCTAGACCACAACGCGTTGTCATCATGAATCATACGCCAATTCAACTTGGCCATTGACACTTTGTTTATTAAGCTGGTTTGCCTAATACCTAACCCTCCAAAAGTTTTTGGTTTGGTGACCGTGTCCCATGCTACCCCATGTACAGCCCTATGTTCCATTGAGGAACCCCATAAAAAATCACGATTGAGTTTATCAATGGTATTGGCAACATATTTGGGAATAAAATTACATTGCATTATGTAGCTCGGCCCGCAAAAGATAGCATTTTACTTTTCCACCCTGTGAGCTTACATTGAACCTTGTCAATCACAAATTGGAAGGACTCTCTATTAGGCCGGGAGTGGTGGATTGGACAACCCAAATACTTACCAAGGTTTCAAGTAGTAGGAATACCTAAGGTATGAGAAAGGTGTTGTTGCAAGTCTTCATGTACATTGGCCGAAAAGAACACTTTGGACTTGTTAAAACTGATGTTTTGGCCAGATAAGGAACAAAAGTCTTGCAAAATAGACGAGATGATAAGACAATTGGGTTCTGAAGCTTCTCCAAGTAAGATGAGATCATCAACAAAAAATAGATGTGATAAAAGGGGGCCCGCCCTAGACACGGATATGAGACCACTCGTGATTTTGGCAGGCTTCGGTGATACGAGCTGAGAGATATTCCAGGCAAAGGATAAAGAGATATGGAGAGATGAGTTTATAAATGGTGTTACAAAGGCCTATGGGACGGAATTGGGTTATGGATTTCGAACTAGGGACTTTAGGGATGAGACATATTAAGGTTTTATTGATCTCCGGATTGATATAGCCAGTCTCAAACACACATGAGATTACTTCACAGATCGAGGGGGCAAGTAAATACCAAACTTTTGAAGAAAGATGGGGTGGAGTCCACAGGCCCAGGGGCCTTCCAGGGTTTGAACATCCACAGAACTCGCCTAATCTCTTCAAGTGAGGGAGGGGCTGAGAGAAAGGGATGAAGAGACAAGTCAATAGTGGGTAAGAAAGGGAAAGCGGGTTTGTCACGATGGGACACACTAAGTGAACAGGTAAACAACCTTCTAAAGTGATCCACAACATTGGATTTGATGGTATCAATCTGATAAACCCAAGTATTATCCGGATTTTTAAGAGCGAAAATTTTATTATGTTTACGATGAGAGATGGTCGTTTGGTGGAAAAAATAAATGTTTCTATCCCCATCTAAAATACGGTTCACTCAACTTTTGAGACTCCAAAACTCTTCCTCCAAACTAAGAACATGGTTATAGTCAGCAATAAGGGACTGTTCTAGTTGTAGAAGAAAATGAGATGGTCTAGAATCAAGAGATTTTTGAACACCAAGGATCTTATTGGCAAGTTTCTTTTTGCGGAAGAAAATATTACCAAAGACAGTTTTGTTCCAAACAGATACTTGATCTACAAAATCTTAGCCCCTTGAGTGAAACTGGCGTTGGACCAACTGTTAGACACAACGGTAGAAAGAGATGGATCCGACAACTAGATAGTTTCAAAGCAAAAAGGATGAGCAGTCCTAGAAGGGAGGATAGAGTGGGTATGCAAAAGGATGGGGCAATGATCCGAGTGAAGTTTAGGCAGGTGTAGAACTTTATTATCTGGGAAGAGTTGGGTCCAAGCTCCATTGCAGAAGCATCGATCGAGTCTTTCGCTGATAAAGCTGCCGACTTGTCTTCGGTTATTCCAAGTAAAGCGATGGCCAGAAAAACCCATATTAATCAGCCCACAATGGTCCAGACAGTTATTGAATAACATTGCTCTTCGATGGTTAATAGGCTATCCTCCAAATTTCCCTGTACTAGTCAAAACCTCATTGAAATCTCCCATTAAAAGCCAAGGCAAATTATGAACATCAGCAAAAATTTTAAGGTTATCCTAAAGTATTTTTCTAGTATTGAAACAAGGGCTAGCATAAATAGCTGAAAACAACCATGAAGCAGGTGAGGAGAGTACCTAGATACATGTGTGGATTTCCTGCTGCATGACCGAGATGACATCATAATGGATCTCT
Source organism: Camellia granthamiana (assembly GCA_036172215.1). Lineage (NCBI taxonomy): Eukaryota > Viridiplantae > Streptophyta > Magnoliopsida > Ericales > Theaceae > Camellia > Camellia granthamiana. Next base: position 61,939,023 of record CM069909.1, read on the forward strand.
TGACCATTCCAAAGCAGCCAAATAACCCCAGCAAAACCAATTGGTTCCGAAATATGAAAATTTGGAAAACCCAAACTCTTGCAAATAGTCATACCCTTATCCCCACCAATGCGAGTTTACGTAATAACAACTAACTGTGGGTGGTGTTCTTCCAGTAAACTGTGAAAATGCCTACGGAAATGGGGGTTGGCCGCCCTACGGCAGTTCCATAAAAGCATTTTCATTGGAGCTCTAAACAGTGGTAGTGGAGGGAGTGCAAATTTCTCCTTGTTCAGCACTTCCTCCTTTGGAGAGTTCCATTCAGGCCCCAGAACTAAGGCTTCATCTGAGTGAAGGTATGGATACAATTGAATCGTGTGTTCGAATGCCCTATTTCCTTGCATTGTGCAAAAGTTTGTGGTAACGCGTAGCCGTTGGAGTTTCGGAGATTGTTCTGCCACTATTGCTTGACTGAGATGTCCCCTGAGTGTGAACTCCCAGGGTATCGTATCCATTTGCATGAACTCCGGTGATGGTAGGGGTGGGGCAGGGGGAAAAGTTTCCTCGATCAGCGGTTCGAGCATCGGCTAAAAATTTAGAAGCAGGTTTGAGGAGGGAATGATCACTTGGTTCAACTGTATGATCTGATGGGAAGAGTTCGTCGCATGGGTAAATAGAGTAGACAAGTAGTTGACAATCACTGTCGAGCGATGAGGCAACAGGGATGGTAACGGTAAAAACAGAGATAGGTTCATCCACATATTCATGATATCGCTGTCATACCAAGCAAAGATGTGAGTTGGGTCTCGTTGAATCATCTCAATCAGTCTATCGCCCATCCTCGAGTGTCCTCTCAAAGTCTCCATGAACCAACCTTGTTGGTTCTGTCCTTCCATATTGTTCAGGCGAAATAGGAGAGCTGGGTCTGCCGCTGGCCTTCGAGGATGGTTGGAGTTGGTGCGAGAGTTGGTGTGGTGATATCTGGGATTTTGGCGAGGCATGGTCTGGTTGAGAGTGGGGGAAAGATGGGGTTCTGAAGCTTGGTTTTTTCTGAAAAGGGCTGTGGGTTTGAGGAATTTGTATAAGCAGTGGCTATAGGAGGTAGGTTAATGGTAACACAAGACAAAGTAGAAGGTGTAGAAGGAGCACCAGGGTCAGAGATATTAATGGCAGACTGGAGAATATCGGGTGATGGGTTTAACAAAGGACAGGGGCCTAAATCAGTGTTAGAAATACTAGAAGAATGTAACGAGGTGGCAGGGCTATCACTAAGACAAACAAAAGGGTTACTAAGGAACACCCCAGGTACTGTGGGGTCACTATCAACAATTAAGGTGGTAGAGGAGGGGGGTCAACAAAGTGAGAGGTTGTGGCTGACCATTAGGCGCCAAAATTTGAATTTAAGTCTTCTTCTTCACCCAGACCTTCCGTGGTTGAACATTGGAGTGGCTTGCCAGTTCCGGCTTCTTAGATCTTTTGGAGTGTTTCTGAACTAACATCCAGGGGCCAAAAGGCTCACCATCTGTTAGAGGAGTATTTGGCTGGCTCCCCACTGGATTAATCTTATTTGAAGTACCATTGCACTCCCCCACTCTGTGCCCAATCAGTCCACAAAGGAAGCAAACAGTGCTCAGACCTTCATAGGCTACCTTAACTAAACGAGACCCCACTGTGATCTTAGCTATTAAGGGCTTAGCTAAATCAATTTGGACACACAAACGCGCAAATCGGCCCCTATCTCCATTGACTGTATGGATGTCCATTTTATGGAGCTTACCCAGAGTATTCCCAATTTTTTGGAGGATAGATTGATTATAGTATTCAATAGGAAGACTGTGAAGTCTAGCCCAAACTATGGTGGTAGATAAACTTGCCTTGGCTAGTTGAAAATCTAGCTCCCATCATCGAACTGAGAGGAAATTGCTTCCCACGAACCAAGGACCGTCAGTGAGGACTTTGTTAAGATCTGATGCTTCATTGAACTTAACGAGAGAAAACTGATTCCCAAGGTCAATACCATGAAAGGTACTAGTGGGTTTCCAAATACTCTTCAGCTTAGACATGAAGAAATTATATCCCTGATTCCGACCCACTAATTTGACAATCAGTGTGCTTTGCCAGGGATCTCTGATCCTATCAATCTCGTCTTTAGAGAGAGAAATGATAGGTATTGTGGTCTCTGCATTTGAAGCCTCTATTGTTGCTGCCTCAAGATCTACCGGTTCCAAGCCATCTTTCACGGAGAAAGGATGAGTAAGGGCTTCCTTAAAAGAGCGATGCTTGACTTCGGTGTCGCCCACCAAATCTTTCAGCTTTCAGTGATGACGCTCCAACAAGTCTGCCTCCTCCACTGAGAGTTCTGAGTCATTGTCCTCGCCGCCGTGGTCTTGCTGGGGGCTTGCTACCGTGGAATGGATCTTCGTCCCTGCGATGTCTTTTGGTCGCCGCGCTGGAGCTCCACCATGTTCCATAGCAACTCTTCCTTATCACGTCACCAATAGTTATACACTATTAAAGAAATGTCACCATTGGTTAATTTTTAATAATAGTTTAAAAATTTTGTTACAAAAAAATGTCACTAATTATAAATTTTAGCGACAGTTTTAAAAAATCATTAAAAAATGTCATTAATTTTAACTTTTAGCGACAGTTTAAAACATTCGTCACAAAAAAATGTCACTAATTATAAGTTTTAATGACAATTTATAAAACCGTAATAAAAAAAAGTCATTAATTGTTAATTTTTAACGACATAGGTAAAAAATTATCACAAAAAATTATTTTTAGTGACGATTATACTAGGACTTATTTTCAATAAGACTTAATAGGAATTAAGTCTAACTGTTAACCTATTGGTAGTTTATTCTTATTTTTATTTTTATTTTTTTGGGATCTTGACGAACCCTTCCTTTTGGGGTTTGGGAGTAATTACCTGCTACGCTCCAAAATGTGCCGTTTTGAATGCTCCAAGAAAAGCTATCTTCGTGCAAAACGCCGTCGTTCCTTTTTGGAAACTTTAACTGAGTTTCGTCCTTTTGAATGCTTGAACAAAAGAGCTCATTCTATTCACACTCAAATAGTAAATTAGTAAATTAATGCCCTAATTAAAATTTTGAAAATTTAATTTTTATTATATTTTAATGTAAATTTAATAAAGATAATACATATTAAATTTAAAATAAATTTTTTATTTTATTTTATGATTCACCTTAATCACTTATACATATTCTTTATATTCAAGTTTTTTCATCTTCTTTCTTAAATTTTAGGCTCCGTGTAGGAAGATGATTTAGGCTAAAATAGCCATATAAGACAAAATAAGCTATTTTAGCCAAATAGGACAAAATGTCATATCCAACCCATAATCATTTTATTATTTCTCTCACAAAAGTCAAAAAAGCCCAAAAGCCTATTCCAAACGAGATTTTTTAATCCAAAACTAAAATAGCCAAAAAAAATTAAAAAGTCAACCCAACCCAAATCTTAAAATTATCCCGTACATAGTCAAATTGTTAAATATTTTTAGGGCAAATTACAAATAAAACCCCAAGGTTTAGCGTGTTTTGCAAATTAAACCTCAGGTTTTTAATTTTGACAATTTGAACCTCGTAATTCATTCTGTGTCACAATGTAAGCCCCCGTCTATCTCCGTTTCCTGAAGTAACAGAGAAAGCCATTTTTGGCACCTAAACCAACCCTCAAATCCAGAATTTCACCAATTAGGGCTACAATTTGCCCCAATTTGCCCCAACTTCTTCAATCTCATCGATTTAGGGCAAAGGGGTTGTTGCGATTCGGAAGAAAATCTGGACCAAAGTTTGAAGTACTGCTGGTTACTATTATTTGGAGTGTTGGTAAGTGATTTATATGATTTGTTTTGATTTTTTCTTGTAATTTGTATATGAAGCTTTGTTTTTTTCTTTTTCCGATTCTGTGAATAAAGTAATGGCAAACTCTGTGTTTGTATCTTACTTTATTGCATGGGTATGTGTGTGTGTTGGTTACTTTAATGTCTTGGATGCTTTATGAAATTTTTTATCTTCATTGATGGACCACTGCATTAACTGAGTGGTTAGACCACTGCATTGATTGAGTTATGGACTACTGATTTATCAAATTTTTTATCTCCATTTTTGGTCCCATGCCACTTGTTCAGTCCACTAATTTTTGATGCATTTTTTTTTTTGTTTGTGATATATTTGTTTATTTGTGAATGTATCAATGGATGATATAAATATGAAATTGGTTTTACATCATAGTGGGTATTTTGTAGATAGTGATGGTGGGCCTAGGAGTTACTTTGGGGGTAAAGTACATGTGTTTGATACTGTTTATGCTGATACATTTTCTGTGCCTGAGCTGATATATATGGTGAAGAAGTTGGGGATATGTGATTTGAAATAGTTTTTTTAATAGGATTCCCACAGAAGATCTAGTTAGAGGGTTAAGAATATTAGGTACTAACCAAGATATGTTAGAAATGTTTCAATATCTAGGCTCTGCAAACACATTAGAATTATTTGTTGAGCATCATGTGCCACACAATGTAGACACCCCTCACCCTGTTTTGTTCCTTACTGATGTTCCTGTAAATGATGTTGAAAATGCTCAATATCCTCAGTCTCATGACTATGAAGATGAAGCAAACATTGAAGATGAGGAAAATGATGACTCATCAGATAGTGATTTCTGAGCTAGTAGTGAGGGTGAGGATGACCCTACTGATGATGATATCATGTTTAATGGTAATGTAGAGAGGGAACCAAATGGAGAAGGAGGCAATGCATTTGAGGAATATGTTGTGAATGATGAGGATTCATCTGAGGAGGAATAATTAACCCCTGAAGGATCTGATGAGGAGGGTAATGAGAAGCCAAAGTACCTTGAATTTAGGCCTGAGGTTGATAAGGCTAATTTTGAATTTAAAATTGGAATGTTATTTAATAATGCCATTGAATTTAAGGATGCTGTGAGGGAATATGCAGTAAAAGGGGGCTGTGATATCAAATTCACTAAAAGTGAGACATGGAAGGTTCAAGTCAACTGTAGTGATGGGTGTGAGTGGAGGCTTTATGCCTCTAAGATGAGTGGAGAGAACACATTACAAATTAAGACATGCAAGATCAATGGCCCAAGACAGGTTCTGAGCCTTTACTTCCTTCTAAATTGAAAAGGCCAACTGGTAGGCCTCAAAAGCAGAGAATTAGAGACCTAGATAAGCCTTAGAACCCATTCAAGTTGTAGAGGAAGTGTACCAGCCTGAAATGCTCCAAGTGTGGTGTATATGGTCATAATCAAAGAACATGCAAGGAGCCTGTCAAGGGTAAAAAGGATGGAGCTGCAAGTTCATCAAAGAATGTAAGTAATGTATTGGTCTCAAACTGTGGTTTAACAATTTTTTGTTAACAGGTGAGGACTCGACAAACTTTCATGGGATTCAGATCAGATGCAATATTTGGGGAAGCATCAACTGGTGGACAACAGCAGTAGCCACCACAGAGGGCATTAACTGGTGGACAATAGCAGCAGCCACCATAGAGAGCATCAACTAGTGGACAACATGGACAATAGCCACCACAAAAGGCATCAACAAGGAGGACATCAACACCAGCAACAACCATGAGAAGGGATGAAGTTGAACAGGTCTTAGGTAGTTAGGCTAGTGTGAATATAGACATAGTCAACTGAATGTTGTAATTATGAATTGGTTTTTTTTTTTTTTTTTTTTTTTGGTAATGGTCATGTGACCTGAAGACAGATTATGGATGGTGAACTGCTTCTTTTTGTAATGATGAAAGATGTATATTGGTTTGGAGTAATATATGGATGGTTATTATATATGGTTGACATCAATGATGTACCCAATTGGATGGTTATTATATATGCTTGGAATGTGCTGTATATTTGTTTGGAGCAGGTTGAACAATGATTACCAATTTGTTTTTGACATGCTTGGTTTTTTACATGCTTGGAACAATGCTGTCTATTGGTTTGAAACAGGTTCAACAATCGCTTTTAATCTGTTTTTACAAGGTTGTAATATGTTTTCCCTTCACTTGGACATTTTGTCAAACACATTCAGACCATCATTTATCAACCAAACAAACAAAATATATACAACCAAACAAACATTACTACAATCAAACAAACATTACCACAAAATATATACAACCAAACAAGCATCATTTCATTCAAAATTATACATTAAGTTCACATTGGCAAGTGCATAGTTGCATTACATTTCCTAAACCAGAAATGCTAACTACCTAGCTAGCTAACTAACTAACTAACCAACCTACATTCCCTAACTGCTCACTGTTAACATTCCAACTACAATCACTGTAACTACAATCCATTTCTGTCTACGGCGATAAGTTTAAACATTCTCCTTTAATCTTGCAATCTCAGTTACCATTTCCTCTAAGCTTGCAACCTTGTCTACCAACTTCGGCAACACTTGTTTACCACGAGGACAAGTGGGTGGATCATACCAATAGAAGAAGCCACAAGCCCTGTTTTTTTGGAAAAATAAAATAAAATTAAATAAATAAAGTACATAAATTACAAATTTCATATTATTCACGGCATTGGGAAAACTTACTCCATAATTTGGACAACCAAGAAACCTCCTAGCTTGGTTCGCATGGTTCCATGAAGTTCGGATTCTTGCTCTCATTCCACAACTGCAACGAGTCGATTCACCCCAATTGTTTCCACCCCAGTTGTTTCCTTCACTCATATTTCGTAATGGCCGAAATGAAGATTCGCTCAGCAGTGGATTCGTCATTCGTATTGCCCTAAATCGATGAGATCAAAGAAATTGGGGCAAATTGTAGCCCTAATTGGTGAAATTCAGGATTCGAGGGCTTTTATATGGGTTCAATAAGGAACGACGTCGTTTTGGGTTGGTTTAGGCGCCAAAAATAGCTTTCTCCGTTACTTTAGGAAACGGAGATGGACGGGGGGCTTACATTGTGACACAGAATGAATTATGGAGTTCAAATTGTCAAAATTAAAAACCTGGGGTTTAATTTGCAAAACACGCTAAACCTTGGGGTTTTATTTGTAATTTGCCCATATTTTTATTTAGCACGTTTTTAAATCACATAAATGATTTAACTATTTGGCTATGCACAATTTATTGAGTTAAAATTAAGAAAATTCTCTCCGTGCAGATTGATTGATAATCCAAATAAATTTATTTTAATATGTGATAAATAATTTAAAAAAATCATTTAATTTCTTTGCTCTAATATGTTACTTACGGATCACAACATGGCACACATATCTATTAGTTATTACTCAAATAAAATATCAATCATAACATAATTGAAATACGACTTCAATGCAATTTAAATGGAAAACAACTTATTCACATAATTTCACTTATATTTTTTATTTTAAATTTTAAAATAATTTTTTAATTAATTATTTAAGACCGTGCATAGCACAAGTTTTATGCTAGTAACTTATACATAAATAATGCTATTGGTTGTATTTGGTTTAATTTTTAGAAACATAGAAAATACAAATATGATTTATCTACGGCACTCGATTGATAAATCTAAATTTGCATTTTCCTTGACCAAAGGTTTAGGCGCTCAAATACAAGCTTAATGAAAATGACCAAAATACCCTCATTACCTCCCTCACGCACTATTTCTCTCACTCTCTTCAGATCTCAGCTTATCCTCTTTCTCTCCTCAGTCTCCTCAAATCTCTCTCTCTCTCTCTCTCCTCCTCACTCTGATGAATAAAAAATGGCCATAACCAGAGAACCGCCACCACAACACCTTTTCCTCTCCCCTCCCTCCACTGCCTCGCAAAATTGCCGCAACACCCCATTCTCTCTCTTTCTCTCTTCATCTTTTCTACTCCAAAACCCTCAGACACCCACAACATCACTCTCACCTCCAACGGCAACCTCTAAATCTACACCAATTCGTTGTTGGCTCGGCCATTGGTCTCCGATCGAAGTTTCATCCCCTCTCTCTCTCTTCCCTCACCAAAATCCTACCCTTCTTTGCCACTTACAACCTCATCTTCCACCTCACCTCCTCCTTCTCCGTCATCCCCATCAAAGCCCTAGTGTCAGGTTTTCGCAACGCCTACATCGTTTGTAAGAGATGGCATGACCTCGAGAGGCTAAACCTCGACACTATGCAATTTGCGCCTCTAACAATGCTAATTCGCTGGTTCAAATGGCCCCATTGTCGAAGACGATGCATAGCAAATCTCTTTACAATGCTTATCAATTCTAGGATTACCAGACACTACTACAAAATCATAAATAGATCATACTTTTTATGTGTGATATATGTTATTTAATCACAAGTTTTAAGTTTTGTCAAAGTGTGATCTTTGGAAGTGTGATTAAAAAGGGTCATTTTTAATCACACATTTTAAGTGTCATTAAAGGATGATTCTATCAAACGTTATGTGTGTGATAATAAATATTTAGATCACACTTTTTACGTGTGATAACAAACATTTAGATCACACTTTTTATGTGTGATGTATAACTAATAAAACATGTGATTTATAATGAGTTAAGATCACACGTTATATGCATTTCTTATCACAGTTAATGTGTGTGATAAAAAAATAAAAAATAAAAAAAGGTTCGACATATTTGAAGAATAATCAATATTATTTTTGTACACATTTGAAGAATGTAATACACAATATATATATATATATAGATATACACACTATCTTTTGAATCACAACCACATATTGAATGAAATAACGTCATATATTTCATAAATAAAAGTTGAATATTCAAAAGTATATACAAATGAATTAATAAAAAAGATTTAACTGTGATTACATTTATTGAAAAAATGAAAAAACTTGAAGCACAAAGTCCTTGAATTCTTTGACTATATTTTGCATCTCTCCAAGTAATTTTTGACTTGAAAAATGAAAAAAAAAATTAATTCAGAGGCAAAATTTGCCTCTTCTTTAGAAATTATGAATGCATTTAAACCAATAAAAAAATGAAACATAATAAAGAAAATCCATGAGCATCAAATCATCCATCTTGTTGTGCCCTTGGGTCAATATCCACTTATCCACATGTAGGGGGAAAAAAATCTCCCACGTGCAGGAACAAATTTGGTAGTCCATATCGAAACTGATGGCATGACAAATATGGTAAAAAAATTTCTTATTTTTTGATGACATGACAAATCTCGTAGTCCATGGCGAAACTCATATTACACCCAATCCTACATTCCTAAACATGTATCAGTGTCCACATTAAGAAAAGCATAACAATTGAAAGGATAACAAACTGAGTGAATATTAAATTAAATTCTTATGGAAGCACGGTTGATAGTATGTATATTGTTTTGTGTCCTATACATGGCATGTTATGTTGTATGGTAAGATAACAAACTTAGTGAATATTTATATGCAAATTAAACAACGTATAAATTAAAGCTCCATCTCTCTATTTCTTTCTCTAAAAAAGAGGTCATCTCGCCAAATGGTTCAACAATTTTCATCAATTTTTGCCAAATGGTTTAGCAATTAGAAACTAACCTCTCTGTATCTCATAATGGTTCATCAATTTTCATCTCTCTCAAAGCCCAAGTTTCCATTTTTCCCTTTGTTTAGCTACTCTCAGAAGATAACAAATAAGATGGGTTTGCTCACTTGAATAGTCTTTCTACCAGATTCTTCCTTTGTTGAGCTTCAGACACATGACAAACCACTCCAAACACTTAAATTCCTCTTGATTTAAGCTTGTCCACTGCCTCATCTACATTTTTCTGCAAAACAATCAAAACCTAGCACACAAAATGAACTCACCTCAAAATCAAAGTATGAAAAAGATATCGATAAATTGATATTTTAAGATTGAAGGACACAAACCTAGAAAAATTTGGAAACAAATTAATAAACCCAGATAAATTGAGGTTTTAATATCCTAAAAAAGAAGACTAAAAAGAATGGGACATGAACAAAGATGAACCTATTTGCAAAGTCGTAGAAGGTCATTACACTTTTCACGACATAATTTTGTATGCCATAGAATGTTATTTTTAATATATTTTTGGTATACTTTGTGTGCTGTATATAATCTTTTACGGCATTTTCTTGCATGTTATACTATAGACACCCCATTTTTGACCGCCCTTAAGACTTGGGTGCTACTGATTGTTTACTTGGTGGTGAAAGTTGTGCAGTGCAAAGGTTCGATTTCTTGAGCAAGAGGAGCTTCAAATCCCAAACCTCATACCTCATTTGTGGACCAAAACCATTTGGACAAAAATGATTTTAGACCTTAAAACCCACTCTTTCAAAACATTTTTGAAAAAGTTCTTACGATGTTCCGAGGCTCGCATTTTGTTAAAATTGCGCTTTTTGGTAAACCGAGCAAGGACAGAGTATAAATGCATGAAAGAGAGGTGAACTCTTTGAAAAATCTTTCAAAACACCTTATAGGGGTTTGGGGTTGAAGAAAGCTGGAGGAGAGGGAAGAAACCTAGTTGGGAAAAAAGATGAGCATGAACCGTTAAGAGAGAGTCCAGCGGCCCTCGCTAAATCAGGCCTATCCTTTTGTATACTTGGATTTTAGCTATGAGGCCACTACCGTTGGAAAGAAGACTTCCGGGGCTTCATTTTACACTCAAGAATATTCTAAAGCCAGGTCCGGATGGTGGAGATATGGTTGGTTGAAGTTGGGTATCAATCCGGTTAGGAACGAAACTGAGTAGTCTTCAGTAAAATGAGCATAAATTTTTTCACACTTCGAATTTTGATGTGAGGCTGCCACCATTGGAAAGATTACTTCCGGGGCTTCAATTTAAGAATGGTTTGTAAGGAGTCTAGACAAAGGAGATATGCCCGTTTGAAGTCGGGCTTCGAAGTAGATTTTTGGTGGCCAGCCGGCCACCACAAGTGGACGACCGGCCAGAAAAGTGGGTTGTCGGATACTAAAGTCGCCGGTTGGCCACTAGTGTCCCAAACTCAGATATTTTGCAGATCTTTTCCCTTCAGCAGTTCTGCACAAGCTCCAGCTGTTCCATTTTCAGAAATTTCGACCAAGGCTTGTATTTTTGCTATATATGGAGGCCATATCTCTTGTTTTGGAGGGTTAGCAATTTTGGGAGCCTCACTCTCTAAAAAATCCTTTCTCTCTAGAAATTTTGTGAGCAAAAATTTTGCCTCTCTCTCTAGAATTCTCTCTCTCTCTCTCTCTCTATATATATATATATTTTGTGCTTGAAAGTGAGTTTTCTCTACATATTTGCGAAGAGACGCTTGATCAAATATCCCTATCTTCAAGCTGAGGTTCCTTAAGGCTTGTTTGGAGATCCTAAAGTTGGTTTTGGCTGAGAAAAGTGCCTGTTTTGCTGCTATGCTTCAAAGGTATAAGCTTACCCTCTTAAGCTTTGTTTCATTTATTTGTTTGGCCACCTTTGCATGCTGTTTTTGGCCAAGTTTTCAAATACAAAAACCTCTATTTTTAAGGTTTAAAAATGGTGGTTTAAGGCCCTTTTGGAGTTAGGGGTAGTCTTCTCTCTTTTGTTGCTTGTTTGCTAAGAATTGTGCTACCTTTTAAAGCTTTTCAAACAACCTCTTTTTGGCATTTTAGCTACTGAAATTTAGGGGATTTTCAGTGGTAAAAACTTGGTTTTCAGGTTCAAAATAAGAGGGGGTGGCCTCCTCTCCTTGTGTTTTCTTTGCAAGTGTTGATGGCCCAACATGTGAGCATGTTCTTTTACCATCTCATGGCTTGATCTCAGCATGTTTTTGCTACTTTTTTGACCTGCTTTAGCTCTATTTTTGGTTGGCTGGGTCACTTGTTGCTTGTTTCTTACTTGTAGTGTAATCATGCTTACCAGCTTAGTATGCCTAATGAGTTAGCCTATCATTTTAGCTTGTGTTAGCTCTATCTCAGTATGCTTTTGCTCATGTTTTGACATGTTTTAACTCTGTTTTGAGTGGTCTTGGTCATATGGCTCATGCTTTGTATAGCTATAGTATAAATGTCTTAACTAGCTTTGTGTTTCAAGGCCACTGACATGCTTTTCTTGAGATGATTGCATGCTATAGCATCATTTAACATGTAATTTTAGTGCATATATCTCTGTCACACTCTCACATATTCCACTCTTTCATTGCTTTTGAGAGTTGTGCTTTATGCCTTGTTTGTGAGCCAACATGCGAGCATGTTTTTCTTGCTTTTCGTGTCTAAATTTTAGCATGTTTTGGCTACTGATTTGACATGTTTAAGCTCTGTCCAAAGCTGGTTTGGTCATTTGAGCTTGATATTGCATGCCTCTAGTGTAGTGCTCTTCACTAGCTTTAGTGTTTTTGGCTCTTAACATGTTGTACATGAGTTGTTTGCATGTTATAATCTTATTTAGCATGCCATTTCAGCACTGAAAATTCTGCAACCTCCCTCATTTCTTCACTTTTAATTTACTTTGAGGGTTGGTTGGCCTCAAGGTTGTGTTTAAGCATGAGATAGAGCTTGTGCCCAATGGCTTTAACCCTCTTTTGAGGTTTCCTCCTAGCCAAAGGCATGATTTCTCTCATGTCTTAAACCATCCTTTGGTTGACCCCTCTCTCATTAGAGGACAATCACATTGGACTTAACCGGTTAAAGAATGGCTCGGTAATGTAAAATGTGTAAACAAGAATTGGACAAGTAAAACACAAACAAGATTAGCATTTGTGTTGCATTGCATGTGTTTGGATCGGACGTTAATCCAAACAGAAAAAATGTGGGACGTTTCATACTCAAAGTGATAAAACATGTCACATTTCTTGGTTGTCGTCACCCTTGATCATGCATGATAGGGTGGCGGCCTTTTGAGTCTATTTGTGCATTCATTAAGCTTGTGCAAGCTTGGTTCTTTGGCCATCACGCATGAAAATGCTTGATTGGTGGCTTGAGAGCCTAGTGGCACACTCCTTTGAGCTTGAGAAATGATAAGGAGGGTAGCAGTACATACATTTCTTGAGAAATACATTGATTTGCCTCTGTTGTTCTCTGTTGTAGCAAAAACAGAAACTTGGAAAAATGGGTGGCCGACTGGCCACTTGCACTAGCCGACCGGGCCATGTGAGGTAGCCGACCGGCCACTTGCAGTAGCCGACCGGCCACCAGTTCAAAGGTTGTCCAATGTGTTCATGTGTTGGAGCAGAGGCAATCTGGAAGTTTGTACAGTGTTCAGAGATCACGGCGAATGCAAATAGAGGCAGCCGATGGCAAGGCGATGGATTTTCAGGTGGACGCAACCAAGCATGCATTTCTCTCTTGCCCACAAGGCCACTTTATCGCTTTTTTTAGCTAGTTGTAGCTAATTAATACATGTGTTGTAATTAATTAGTTTAATTTGTGTTGTAATAATTAATTAGCTAGAATAGTTAATTAGTTGTTTTGTAATAATTAGCTTAGCTTAGTGTAGCTTAACTTATTTATTCGGACCCTCCTTCAAGAGGGCTCAATGTTGTAATAAGTGTGCGTGCGTGTGTGCATGTTTTCCAACCCCACGTCTTTCTCCCTTTTATTTATCCACTTTCGGTGGTTAGATTAGGGCACGTTTTGATTAGCATACCTTATGCTTGCATGTTTGCATCATTCATTTGTATTGCATGCATCGGGCTCGGCACATCATTCAAACTGTATTGTATTTCAATACTTCTTTGAATACATGTATCAAATTATCGCATTCACATGCCATCTTAGATAGCCGAGCCTATTTAGTTGCATTATTGCATGTGTTGCATTAGGCATCTTGTATAATTAGGATCATGCATTATTTCTAACTAGTTGTTGTTTTGCCTTGGAGTACACTGCAAGTATTTACGCTTTAGTATACTTGCCTGAGTATGAGTGTTGCCATGATAGCATGCTTGCCATGAGGCTATTTGCTTAAATGCTAAACTGCATGAATGCCTGTGGATGAAGACTTTATTACTTGAATTGGGACGATTCATCAAATGTGAGTTTTAAGCCCACTTTGCGAAGTGGCAAATCATCATGTTTTAAGCCCACTCGAGGGTGGCAAATCCACGCTTTAGCCCATTTGAGGGTGGCACTTTTAAACCATTTTCGAAAACAAACATGAGTTATTTTGTTCCAATTCTCGTGATTCAGTCTATACTTGTATGATGTGCGCATCACGTAGTAAGGTTAGCTAAATAAACGAAATAAGAACACATGTGTTTATAAAACAACATATCATGCTTAGTAGAGGCCGATCCTTTGATCGGGCGAGCAGGGGTGCTCATTTAGGACCTTCCCCTCTCGTACCCAAGTTCCCCGAGCCGAGGCGACTTCGGTGATGACAGATACGTGGCCTTTGGCACGAGTCAGGGTTTCCTAGATTTCCCAAAAATAAAATATTTAGGTGGCGACTCTATAATCTGGAAAAGCAGTCCAGTTTGGCATTATTTGATTCAAAATCTGATTTTCCAAAATGATTTGCTGGATTAGACTCTTTGGTGTTTATCAGTTTCACATTGCACTTTGTGAGACTAGATTCAGAACCGTGACAGGAGTCCGAACTGTAGGAGACCAATTCGTGCCTCTCCGAAAGGGGTGTGCGCGAAGAAAGTCGAGTCTACAGTTTCTGGCGACTTTGCTGGGGATTTAGAGAACTTGACTTGAACTCATGATGTGTTGTTTTATTTACACTTATGTGTTTCTTTGCATTGCATTTGCATTGGTGCGCTTAAGTCACAGTGTTTGCCATCTGTTATTCCTGAACGGTTTGCCGGAGGCTTGCTTGGAAAAGCGTGCCACAAGGCTGACCAGTTACAGGCTCTGCCACGATGGGAACACAAACCTTGGATCGGGATCACCACTGTACCGTTTTCGTCCTCTCACTTTTTGGTGTTGGAAGCGAGAGGTATATTAGGTGGTCTTGCTGAGGCACCATTTTTGACCAATCAACCTAGTTGCATATCGGAAGCCATAGAGACTGTTCCAAACGAGGATAGGTTGCTCACCCGAATGCACGATTGTATGAAACTGCATGCGTGTGTAGTGAATCCCTAGCTCCTGACGAAATTAGGATGGGGAAACCCTACCCAATCATAGGAGTGTTTTGGCTCTCAATTAACTGGTATGTGCTTTAAAGTGAAACTGTACAGGGATTCGCATATCAGTTGTCAAGTTGGTATCTGCTTTGGGGCAGACTTCAGCATAGAGAGCACAGTCATTCAGCTATGCTCATATCTGTTCTAGTGAAATCGGGCTGAGATGTTGCCTATTTTTCTCTTTTGCAAGGTAGTCCTGGAACCATAGCTTCAGAAGGCTCCGATATCCCTCGGGTACTCTAGACTTGTATCGATAGACTTTGTCAAGTCGGAATTGGTTCAGAAGCAACCTTTGTTTACCTCACCCCCACCGGTTACAAGATGAAGAAGGTTGAGGCAGAATTCACTAGTGCAGTTTCTATAGCAGTCACACTTCAATTCACCCAGGTCTAGTCTGGTCTGGGAACAGCTGTCTGCATTCAACTTAGCACGAGATCAATCACCCATTCCCATGGCTCAGTATCCCCTAGCCAGTGTAAAAGAACAAATACAACACCTGCAACAGACAATCAAGGCATTGCAACAGGACACAGTCCATCAGGTTGAAGTCACGGCTCGTCAGGCCGAAATGATAACCTAGCTACAACAACAACAGCCACAGCCGGCCACGGCTTCTGCATTTCATACACCTCCCACGAGTAACCCGACAGTCGGAGCCACTGCCCATACTACTAATGTCCAAGAGACTCAGGGCAATCCGGTTGAGCCAATCCCAAAACAGGCCTCTAAAGCTCATGTCTATCAAACTGAAGCTTCGTTTGAATTTGAGGTTGACCCAACTGCACTTAAGGTCAATAAACTGGAGAAGTTATTCAAACGAGCACAAGGAGTGAACTCCATCCCAGATTTCGAGGACGGGTATACTGAATCTACAGTTACCTTACCGGAGCAGTTTAAAATGCCGCATATTGACCACTTCGATGGCTCTGGAGACCCAATGGTGCATCTCTGCCTGTTTTATGATATTCTAAGGCCAATGGGTTTGACTCCAGCCCAGAAGTTGTCTCTCTTCGGCCGAACCGTGTCTGGGATAGCCGTAATCTGGTATGCTAAATATGAAAACTCTGTGAAACAGGACTGGGAAGAGATGGCTGAGGCCTTTATTGCTCAATACTCCTACAACACACAGATTGAGGTCACAACTCGTGATCTCGAAGTTACCCGCCAACGGCCAAATTAGGGTTTCTCAGAGTTCGTAACGAGATGGAGAGCAAAGGCCTCGATGGTGACTACGAGGCCTTCTGACAAAGATCAGATCAGGATGATTGTTCAGAATCTGCATGGAAAGTTGCTGCAAAAGAATGATCGTTCTACCTCTGTTTACCTTTCCAAACCTTCATGAAATGGGGGTTCAAATCGAGGATGCCCTCAGACAAGGGATCTTTGTGGAAGATAATGAGCCTTTGAAGAAGAATGTTGTTCATAGCTCCAATGCTACTACTGATGGTAGCACAGCTGTGAAATTCTCAGAAGTAGACACTATCACCACTCCGCTCAATGGCCAAAAACTAACTACTTCAAATCGGCCCCAAGCCCGAAATTTCAATCCTTTTTACATGAGTCTCTCTCAAGCTTTGAAAATGCTGCGAGAAGAAGGGTACCTAGAGCTCCTAGAACCTCAACCCCTTCCACATCCTCTTCCACCAAGATATGACCCAGCTAAATACTGTGCATATCATCAACAACACGGTCATGATACAAACCGTTGCATCCGTCTCCGTCATAAGATTCAGGATCTTATTGACGAAGAGATCATAGCTCCACCAAAAGGACCTCGGGCCACCACTGACCCGTCACCTCTACATCTCAATCTAATCCATCTACTGCCATCCACCTATGACCCCAGTATATACATCACCCTAGCCCATTTACCCAAGCTTGAGGTGTTCATTCCAGAAAGCACAGAATTATGCATAATGGATGCACTCGAACCCCAATCATCTCAAACCCGTGAACCCACTACTTCTGAGCTAATGAGAATGATTGGAGATCTTCAGAGAACTGTGGCAGATTTAGCCTTTGGGATATTGGCTCCATCATCGACCACATCACATACCAGGGATTTCATGTCAAAAGGCTCCCCAATCTTGGGACAGGCTACGTTGGAAGAAGGCCAATCCCTTGGCAAAGTGGAGGCAAATGGTAAGAACAAGGTAGTGGCAGGCGTTGGTCCATATGAACATCTTCAGTGGGCTGTTGAGGCTTTGAAAGTGAAAGGGCTGAACAAACAGCAAGTGCTCGCAGTTGTTGCAAAGACTGTGGATAGCACTTTTGTCGCTCAAGTTGGGGGTATTCTGAATTAAGGGGCAAGCTAGGAGAAGGGCTGTCATACCAGAAACACCCCTTTCAGCTCCAATCCTACACTCGGAAGAGATCAGCAAACCCAGTCAACACCTGTCGACCCTTTCGCCGGTACATCTAACAAAACCTCACAAACCTCGAAGCACCCACCCCGAGGCTAGAGGGCCTTCACCCTACTTTATATGTCCTTATCCAAAGCCATGGTCGTGTTGATCAAAAAGGGCCATCTCAAACCCCTTGAGCCTCTGCCTCTCCAGCCAAGCATGATGCTGCTAAGTACTGTGCCTTCCATCAACAAACTGGACATGGCACTAACAGTTGCTTTCATCTTTGCCATGAAATACAAGATTTGATTGAAAAAGGTCATCATCGCACCAGGTTCTGCAAAGTCTATCGGCACTGGATCAGTGAACTTGGGGGGATAATGTGATCATTTGATCGGGGAATGAACCACCTGCTGATGGCGCTCAGTTTACTCCAGATTTGGGGATGGCACACACTATTTTGAGCAATTTGCGAATGCTGTTCATTTTACTTTATGACTTGGGTATTAGGTTAGTCTTGTTGTGTTATATTGAGTCAGTCTTTTTGTACTGAGTCAGTTGAGTCTGTCTTGTTGTATCGAGTCAGTCCTGTTGTGTCAGAGTCAGGTGATTTTGGGGGTGGTACCTCGGATATCACTATCTTGTTTTGTGTTTGTCTTTTACACTCTTTCTTTTGCGTCTGTTTCTGCCATTGAGCCAGTTGTGCCAGAAGATCTGAATGAAACAGCAGTGATTTTCACCCATTTGAGTCTGTTTCTACCTTTGAAGCTAGTTGTGCCAGAAGATCTGAATGAAACAGCAGTGCTTTTCACCTACTTTTCTGTGCCTTGAAGTCATTGCATTGACCTAAGTTTTTCAAAACTTTTCGAACACTGTGATGAAAACAAAGAGGGGGGAATTCCTCGGGATTTGCAAAAATTTGATCAATTGAGAAGAAGCAAGGCATGCTAAGTCCTTAATGATTAAGATCATGTTTATTAATGTGAGTACTGAGAAGGATCCTAGCTTGATCCAGATTGGTTCTACACTGTCTTCATGAGTGACTAGTCGCTTTCTTAAAAGATTTCAAAAAAATATTTTGTGTGTGTAGACCCAACTTTCTTCACGTGCCCCCCTTTCGGAGAGGCGCGAATTTGGTCTTACTACAATTCGGACTCCTGTCACAGTTCTGAATCTAATCTCACAAAGTGCAAAGTGAGACTGATAAACACCAAAGAGACCAAATCCAGCATATCGTTTTGGAAAATCAATTTTGAATAAAAAGTGCCAAACATGGACTGCTTTGCCAGAATACAGAGTCGCCACCTAAATATTTTATTTTTGGTAAATTTAGGAAACCCTGACTCGTGCCAAAGGCCACGTGTCCGTCATTACCAAAGTTTCCTCGGCTCGGGAACTTGGGTACAAGAGGGGAAGGTCCTGAAATGAGCACCCCCGCTTGCCCAATCAAAGGATCGGCCTCTACTAAGCATGATATGTTGTTTTATAAACCATGTGTTCTTATTCTGATTATTAATCCAACTTACTATGTGGCGCACACAGCATACAAGTATAGACTAAATCGCTTAAGTTGGAACAACTCAACTCATGTTTTGCTTTTTGAAAATGGTTTGAAAATGCCACCCTCACGGTGGGCTAAAGCGCGGATTTGCCACCTCATAAGATGGGCTTAAAACATGATGTGCCACTTCCAAAGTGGGCTTAAAACTCACAGTCATCGAGTTGTTCCAATTCAGGCTATCAAGCCTTCACCCACAAGCACTCAAGTAGTTAAGCATTTAAGCAAATAGCCTCATGGCAAGCGTGCTATCATGGTAACACTCACACTCATGCAAGGATGCTAAAGCGTAAACACTTACAGTGTACTCCGAGCTAAAAACAAAAGCTAGTTAGAAATATGCATGATCCTAACTATGCTAGATGCCTAATACAACACATGCAATAATGCAACTAAATAGGCTCGGCTATCTAAGATGGCATATGAAATGCAACAATTGATACATGTATTCAAATAGGTATTGAAATACAATGCAGTTTGAATGATGCGCCGAGCCCATTGCATGCAATACAAATGAATGATGCAAACATGCAAAGCATAAGGTATGCTAATCAAAACGTGCCCTAAAACTAACCATCGAAAGCGGTAAGTAAAAAAGAGAAAGACGTGGGGTTGGAAGACATGCACACACGCACACACACTTATTACAACATTAAGCCCTCTCGCAGGAGGGTCCGAATGAATAAGAGCTAAGCTATTCTAAGCTAAGCTAACCAACTAATCTAACTAAACTAATTAGACTAACTATTACAAACCAATCGAATAACTAGTAAACTACTTACTAATTATTAGAACAATTAACTAATTAACAGATTAATTAATTAAATTACAAATTCAAGCTAACTAATAAGCAAAGCTTTAAACTATGCTGCCACAGCTCTGTTCGAAGAAGTAGAAGATGTATGCTCGGTTTTCGCCCCGAAAAGCCCACCGGTTTGCTCTTGAGAGGCTCTGTTTGCAGGGTCACTCCAAGAACTCTTTGCTGAACCTTACCAAACCAATGCTGGGGAATTCACCAGTGGCCTGCCGGCCATGAATGGTGGCTGCCGGCCAAGGATGTGTTCTGCCGGCCAAGTATGAAGCAATGCCGGCCATTAGTGTGGCACTGCCGGCCACTGGTGTGCTGGACCACCATTCTGCAACAGAGCACGAACAGAGGAAAATGGAGGGTCTCCCAAGGGTATGTTTGTACTATGGCCCTCCTTATCATCTCAAAACATCAAAGGAGTGGCACTTCTTGGATCCAAAACCACCAATCAAGCATCTCAATGCATGATAGTCAAAGATCCAACTTGTACATATTCAATAAATGCACAAAGACAAGACTCTTAGACCACTACCTTATCATGAGTAATAAAAGGTGATGGAGACAAAGGAGATTGGCTCATTTTCATCACTTCAAGTATGAAATGGACCAATCTACCTTGTGTTTAATATAATGTCCGATTGAACACAATGCAATGCACACAAAACATGTTTATCTTTGTCATATTTTACTTGTCCAATTTTGTTTACACATTTTAGCATTTACAAAGCCATTCATTAACCGGTTTAGTTCAATGTGAAAGTCCTCTAATGGGAAAGATGGCCTTAGCCATAAGCACCTTGAGCATGAAAGAAGCCTCATGCTTTTGGTTAGTAGAAACCCTCAAGAGAAGGCTAAAACCATTAGGCATGAGAGCCTCAATTCCATGCTCAAGCTAACAAGGGGCTTAAGACTACTTTCAAAGCAAATGAAAGAGTGAAGCATGGAGGAAGATTGCAGAAATTCAGTGTTGATATGGCATGAGAAATAAGACTATAACATGCAAATAACTCATGTACATGTTAAGAGCCAAAAACATCAAAGCTAGTGAAGAGCACAACACTAGAGGTATGCAACACAATTGTCACGACCCCAAACCGCCCCTAGTAGAATGGCGCCGTGATGGCCAGTAACCCGTGATTACCGAAGGCTAACTTTCAAGATTAAACACAATCGGAGTATAATATATGGGGCTCACAAATGCGGAAGCAATAAATCAAAATACACATGGTCCGTAAGAGCTGTGCATAGATCAAATGAGATGACATATACAACATGGTTTTACAACCAGTCTATAAATAACAAAATACAAATTACATCTTGATCAAAAGGCTTCTCAGCCGACATGCACAAAGTATAGGAAATACAAGCCAAGAAGCATGATTTTCAAGATTTGCCGACGTAAATACAAAGCCGACATAAATACAAAAATGCCGACGTAAAAGCATGAGTCAAGCCGACATAACACAATCCAAAACGAGCTTCGCAATACACATCTAGGCGTCGCCGCCGTCCTGCTCATCACCTACATATATATAGAGAAGGTGAGCTTGGATACTCAGTGAATGGTACTAGTAATAAAGGTTTTGCATGAATATAGCCGAAGTCTTTCAAAACAAAACATGCCAAAACCATACGAATATTAGCCGAGATCCTTTCATAGCAAAACACATCAAAGCTTTAACAATCAAGAGATGAACCGTATTCATCTATCAAGTCTTACAGGTCTCAAGGGATGCTCACTGGCATCGGCAAAACACAAATCAAGCTTTCCGAACAAACAAATCCACGCGGTAAACCGTCAGTGGCAAAACAAAGACCGCATGATCCGTAGTCGATTAGTCAAAGGTACTGCGAAAGTTTATAGTCCTCCAGCACAAGGGACTTGTGTTACTTAAGCCCGTAGCTCTTTTTAACACGATGGTCTTATGTTACTTAGGCCCGTAGCCTGCTTTAACACGATAGTCTTTCCAAGAAAGGACCATATCCTTTTATACTTAGTGCTGCGAAAGTTTAGAGTCCTCCAGCACAAGGGACTTTTATACTTAGTGCTGCGAAAGTTTAGAGTCCTCCAGCACAAGGGACTTTTCAAAGATGACATCAAAACAAAGCTTATACTGGATACATCAAAATAGGGCTAATCATTCATGCTTAACAAATACTTTCATCAAAACAAAACAAAGCAAGATTCATCAAAACAGTATAACATAGATTTATTAAAAATACCACTCACATAGATCTCTTCGGGTGTAGGCTCAAAGCAAAGATCAAGGACCTACAATCACATAGCAAATACAAATCTCAAAGCAAGCTTTACAGGCATGCAAATGATCTCGGCATTTCCACCAAATCAAAGTCAATAACAAAGCAAAGCATGCTGGGAGTTAAAACACCGTTTTCTCATCTCGTGAGAACACACTGGGTACCGTCCAGGTCTTGCCGAGGTCCCACACTTCCTTTCTGAGGTGTGGTCCTGATGGTCTTATTCAAAAACGAAATCGAGGAAAACCTGGGTTTCCCCCTTGAAGAATGCAAGGAACAAGATCATCAAGAACATCAAGAACATGTATGCTGAAATCATAGCTTGTTTATACAAAATCTGAGGTTTCATGCAAGGAGTTCGAAAACATGGACCTGGGTACCCATACAAGAAGATCATGCAAGAACAAACACAAAAACATGGTTCTTGTTCCAAACTTTCGGATCAAAATGAGACTTTTCTTCAAGAACTCATGAACATTATTTTCCTCTTCCAAAACCAACTTCAAATCAATGCATGACATGCAAAACAGATCCGATCGTGCAATGCAGCTAGATGGTCAACAAGAACAATCAAAGTAGATCGAGATTCTTACCTCAAAGCTCGAATCTAACGGTTCAAACTCCAAAGATCAACTCGGAACTCTACTCTCTCACTCTAAAACTCCTTCTCCCTCTTCTAGAGTTTCTCTCTCTACAAGAGCAAAGACTTCCAACAAAATGATACAAAATGATACAAAATGATATGTTTTTAGGCCTGTCGGCTGACTTAGCCTTCAGCTCGGACACGTGGCGCTACCGGGTTGGTTCAACTCAAAAAGGTGACGGATAGACAAGACAAGTCTATGACAAAGCGTATGCAACAAGCTAAGGCAAGACACATCGGCAAGTAATGATATCGGCTAAAGTCAAAGCTTCTGCGACAGGGTAGCAAAGACATTGGCTAGGGAGGACGACACTTGACTAAGCTGTGCCACACCTTGGCCTGGGTGTGCCACACCTCGGTCTAGGCCATACCTGCCCAAGGACAAAGATCACTAAGTGCAAAACATCTCGGCCCAGATGATACACTCCTCGACCTTGGTTCTGAACACCTCGGCCCAGATAGTGACATCTCGGCAAACATGCCCGGGGTGAAGATGGAGGTCAACCAAGTGATTCCAAAATAGTTCTAAGTACAAAGGTTCAAAGGTGAACTAAGCTCAAGATGACCTCGGCTACACACCAAGCAAGGAACAAAATCATGCAAGCATCACTTTAAACAAGCAAGACAAAATAAGATAAACAAGATTTGCAACATCACAAGACAAGATCATACATGAATGTATGCAAGCATGGCTAAGTCAAAATGAGGGTTGTGACATCCTACCCCCCTTAAAGAAGTTTGGTCCCCAAACTTAGGTTACCTTGTTCCAAGAACAATTCTGGATGTCGAATTCTCATCTCCTCTTCCATTTCCCATGTGGCATCCTTGCCGTAATGCTCTTTCCATTCCACCTTTACCATTGGTATCGACTTGTTTCTCAACTGTCTAACTTGTCTGTCGATAATACACATCGGCTTCTCTTCATAGCCTAAATTCTCATTAACTTCAATCCCAAAATAGTCAATCACATGTAGGGAATCCCGAATATACTTTCTTAACATCGAAACATGAAACACATTATGAACTTGGCTTAATTCGGGTGGCAAAGCAAGTCTGTAGGCAACGGAGTTAACCTTGTCAAGAATTTCAAATGGCCCAATATAACGAGGTGCTAACTTACCTTTCTTCCCAAATCTAGAAACTCCTTTCATTGGTGAAACTTTCAGGAATACATGATCCCCAACCTCGAATTCTAACTCATTCCTTTTCTGGTCGGCGTAGCTCTTTTGTCGGCTCTGGGCAGTTTTAATCCTCTGTTGGATAACTTTAATCTTCTCTGTTGTTACTTGAATCAATTCGGGACCAAGCAGAGCTTTGTCTCCAACTTCGGTCCAACATATCGGCGACCTACACTTTCTTCCGTACAAGGCTTCATACGGCGCCATGCCAATGCTAGCCTGATAACTGTTGTTGTAAGCGAATTCCACCAAGGGCAAGTGCGTTCCCCAACTTCCTAGGAAGTCCAATACACAAAGCCTAAGCATATCTTCAAGTGTCTGAATTGTTCTCTCTGTTTGCCCATTCGTCTGGGGATGAAAAGCTGTACTAAATCTCAGTTCGGCCCCGAAAGCCCTCTGCAGACTCTGCCAAAATCTTGAAACAAATTTAGGATCCCGGTCTGACACAATTGACATCGGCACTCCATGAAGTCTAACAATCTCGTTAACATATAACAAGGCAAGTTGATCGGCGTTCAAGGTAGTCTTAACAGGTAAAAAGTGTGTTGACTTAGTTAATCTATCAACAACAACCCAAATCGAATCCATACCTTTCTGTGTCTTCGGCAAACCAACCACAAAATCCATGGAGATGTGTTCCCATTTCCACTCAGGAATCGGCAAAGGTTGTAGGAGTCCTGCTGGCCTTTGATATTCTGCTTTCACTTGTTGACAATGCAAACACTGAGACACGAACTCGGCTATTTCTCTTTTCATATTCGGCCACCAAAATGTATGTTTCACGTCTTGATACATCTTAGTGTTCCCTGGATGAACAGCAAACTTGGAACCGTGAGCTTCCTGTAAAATTCTCTTTTTCAACTCTGGGATGTCGGCCACACATAACCTTCCTTCAAACTTAAGCACTTGATTTTCGATGGTATACCCTGATCTCGGCTTTGTGACAATCTCCTCGGCTACTTTCTTGAAGAATTTATCCTCCATTTGTCTTGTCTTTACCTCATCAACAATAGTCAGCTCCACTGCTATCATGGTCAAACACGCCAAATTTCCATCTGACTTTCTGCTCAAAGCGTCGGCCACGCTGTTAGCTTTACCTGGGTGATATTGAATTTGCATATCATAATCTTTCAACAACTCAAGCCATCTTCTCTGTCTCAAATTCAATTCTTTCTGAGTGAACAGGTATTTTAAACTCTTATGATCTGTAAAAACCTGACAAGAAGCTCCATACAAGTAGTGACGCCAAATCTTTAAAGCAAATACAACGGCTGCTAACTCCAAATCATGGGTAGGATAGTTCCTTTCATGTGGCTTCAACTGACGAGATGCATATGCTATGACTTTACCCCTTTGCATCAATACACAACCCAAACCCTTATGCGATGCATCACTATAGATATGAAACTCTTCATTACCTGATGGAAGTACGAGTACTGGTGCTGTAACTAACCTCGTCTTCAGTTCCTGAAAAGCTGACTCCCGATCTTCAGTCCATTCATACAGTGTTCCCTTCTTAGTCAGTTGCGTCAATGGAATTGCAATTCTTGAGAAATCCTTCACAAACTTCCTGTAATAACCTGCCAAACCCAGAAAACTACGAATCTCGGACACATTAGTCGGCCTCGGCCAATTTACTACAGCTTCAATTTTGCTAGGATCAACCGAGATACCCTCCTCATTAATCACATGACCGAAGAATGAGATAGTAGGAAGCCAAAACTCACACTTGTTACACTTAGCATACAATTTCCGGTCTCTCAAAATTTGTAAGGCAAGTCTCAAATGATTTTCATGTTCAGCTTTACTCTTGGAATAGATCAATATATCATCAATGAAGACAACTACAAACTCATCTAAATATGGCTTGAAGACTCTGTTCATTAAATCCATAAATGCAGCAGGGGCATTGGTCACCCCAAAAGGCATTACTAAAAACTCGTAGTGGCCATATCTTGTCTGAAAAGCAGTCTTCTCAACATCCTCGGCTTTAACTTTAAGCTGATGGTAACCCGACCTAAGGTCAATCTTAGAAAAGACTCGTGCTCCTTGTAATTGATCAAGCAAATCATCAATCCTAGGTAGTGGATACTTGTTCTTAATGGTGACCTTATTAAGTTCTCTGTAATCGATACAAAGACGGAGTGTGCCATCCTTTTTCTTAACAAATAAAACGGGTGCTCCCCAGGGTGAAGTGCTCGGCCTAATAAATCCCTTATTCAACAATTCTTGTAATTGCAGTTTCAATTCCCTAAGTTCAGCTGGGGCCATTCTGTAGGGTGTTTTGGAGATCGGCTATGTTCCCGACATGATATCAACAATAAACTCTATCTCTCTATCGACTAAGTGGCCAGGCAATTCGTTTGGGAAGACGTCGGGGAATTCATTAACAACTGGGATGTCGGCTAAATCAACATTTCCATTCTGATCACTCAGTATACTACACAAGTAGCCTCGACACAAATAACCTCGGCTAGGTTTGGGGGTTTCACTGTGACACTCTTCGAAACACAATTAATAGATGCATGATTTGCGACTAACCATTCCATTCCCAGAATAACATCAAAATGAGTTATGTCCAAAGGCATTAGATCTACTAACAATTCAACATTCTCAATCACAACAATGCATGCTCTATAAATGGATGCAACAATCATAGATCTCCCAGATGGGATAGACACAGATAATACATAATCAAGGGGTTCTAGTTCTCTATTAATCTTCTCGGCAAACTTAGCAGATACAAACGAATGCGTAGAACCCGAATCAATCAACACATAAGCATCTTGGGAGCAAATTAGGAGTATACCTGACACCACTGTCTCAGCATTCTGAGTGTCTCCTGGTACTAGCGCAAATACTCTGCCCTGCCTCATCTGCCCTTTTCCAACATTACCCTTCTGAACGGAACCCGAGATATTCTCACCTTTCTTGTTGTTATCAGCCTTTGTCTTAGGGCAATCTTTCACATAATGACCCATTTCGCCACATTCATAATAAGCTCCAGACGTCCGACGACAGACCCCGAAATGTTGCTTCCCACAATCCGAACACGTTGGTTTAGCATTACCTTCCTGCCTTAGGTTACCAGCACTGCCCATGTTCGTCTTCTTCTTGGTGCCCACCTGTGCTCGGCAATGGTCATAGTTCTGTCTTTTTCGCTGGTTCTCTCCCGAGCTCTGGTATCGATTCAAGTTAGCTTCGGCCAGAATAGCTTTGTCCAACACTTCGGCGTAAGTCAGCATGTTGTGCAAGTTAACCCGATCTTGAATCGGTCCGCGAAGCCCACTCTCGAACTTCCTAGCCTTCATGTATTCATCGTTGGCCATGTGTGGTGCAAACCTCGCCAATTCAGTAAAAGCGCGGTCGTATTCCGCCATTATTCGGTTGCCCTGCGTCAAGGTCTGAAATTCGGTAGCCTTGCGGTTTCGAACACTTAGGGGAAAGTGTTTGTTGTAGAACAACTCCAAGAATCGGGTCCAGGTCAAATCTGGATTGCTTTCTCGAACCATCATCCACCATCTGCGGGCGTCATCATCTAACGTGAATGCTGCCAATGTCACCTTCTGAGCGTCGGTGCTAGGGAAGATCTCAAACAACTTTTCCATTTCCAAAACCCACGCCTCAGCCTTCATCGGCTCTATACCCCCAGAGAATCTCGGTGGTTTCATTTCCTTGAACTCCCTGATCAAAGCTATCGTGCCATCCCCATATAAGGCTGGCTGCGAAGGAACTTGCGGCACTGGAGGAGGTGGAGGCGGAACTACATTTCGGCCGTTGGTCTGCTCGGCCTGAGTCGACGTAGCACTAGCGTACTGCTGTCTTGTTTGCCTCAATTCGCGGGCCAAACCTTCAACTAATCTTTCCAGTCTGTCCAATCTGTCTTCGGGCTGATCTCGGCCAAGTGCAGGTCTACCTCTCCTCATGATGCTATGAGTATGCAAAGTGTGACTTTAAAACAAATAAGCAAATAACCACGTAGGCAAGTAACAATTAGGCATGTCAGGACAATGCACCCCTTGTTCAAATAGCAAGCACTATGATGCAATCCTAACATCTTTCTAAGGGAAATCCTATGCTCTTCAGGACTCAAAGTGCGTGAATAACGTATACTGAGGAACTTGTGCTCTGATACTATTCTGTCACGACCCCAAACCGCCCCTAGTAGAATGGCGTCGTGATGGCCAGTAACCCGTGATTACCGAAGGCCAACTTTCAAGATTAAACACAATCGGAGTATAATATATGGGGCTCATAAATGCGGAAGCAATAAATCAAAATACACGTGGTCCGTAAGAGCTGTGCATAGATCAAATGAGATGACATATACAACATGCTTTTACAACCAGTCTATAAATAACAAAATGCAAATTACATCTTGATCAAAAGGCTTCTCAGCCGACATGCATAAAGTACAGGAAATACAAGCCAAGAAGCATGATTTTCAAGATTTGCCGACGTAAATACAAAGCCGACATAAACACAAAAATGCCGACGTAAAAGCATGAGTCAAGCCAACATAACACAATCCAAAACGAGCTTTGCAAAACACATCTAGGCGTCGCCGCCGTCCTGCTCATCACCTACATATATATAGAGAAGGTGAGCTTGGATACTCAGTGAATGGTACTAGTAATAAAGGTTTTGCATGAATATAGCCGAAGTCTTTCAAAACAAAACATGCCAAAACCATACGAATATTAGCCGAGATCCTTTCATAGCAAAACACATCAAAGCTTTAACAATCAAGAGATGAACCGTATTCATCTATCAAGTCTTACAGGTCTCAAGGGATGCTCACTGGCATCGGCAAAACACAAATCAAGCTTTCCGAGCAAACAAATCCACGCGGTAAACCGTCAGTGGCAAAACATAGACCGCATGATCCGTAGTCGATTAGTCAAAGGTACTGTGAAAGTTTATAGTCCTCCAGCACAAGGGACTTGTGTTACTTAAGCCCGTAGCTCTTTTTAACACGATGGTCTTGTGTTACTTAGGCCCGTAGCCCGCTTTAACACGATAGTCTTTCCAAGAAAGGACCGTATCCTTTTATACTTAGTGCTGCGAAAGTTTAGAGTCCTCCAGCACAAGGGACTTTTATACTTAGTGCTGCGAAAGTTTAGAGTCCTCCAGCACAAGGGACTTTTATACTTAGTGCTACGAAAGTTTAGAGTCCTCCAGCACAAGGGACTTTTCAAAGATGACATCAAAACAAAGCTTATACTGGATACATCAAAATAGGGCTAATCATTCATGCTTAACAAATACTTTCATCAAAACAAAACAAAGCAAGATTCATCAAAACAGTATAACATAGCTTTATTAAAAATACCACTCACATAGATCTCTTCGGGTGTAGGCTCAAAGCAAAGATCAAGGACCTACAATCACATAGCAAATACAAATCTCAAAGCAAGCTTTACAGGCATGCAAATGATCTCGGCATTTCCACCAAATCAAAGTCAATAACAAAGCAAAGCATGCTGGGAGTTAAAACATTGTTTTCTCGTCTCGTGAGAACACACTGGGTACCGTCCAGGTCTTGTCGAGGTCCCACACTTCCTTGCTGAGGTGTGGTCCTGATGGTCTTATTCAAAAACGAAATCAGGGAAAACCTGGGTTTCCCCCTTGAAGAATGCAAGGAACAAGATCATCAAGAACATCAAGAACATGTATGCTGAAATCATAGCTTGTTTATACAAAATCTGAGGTTTCATGCAAGGAGTTCGAAAACATGGACCTGGGTACCCATACAAGAAGATCATGCAAGAACAAACACAAAAACATGGTTCTTGTTCCAAACTTTCGGATCAAAATGAGACTTTTCTTCAAGAACTCATGAACATTATTTTCCTCTTCCAAAACCAACTTCAAATCAATGCATGACATGCAAAACAGATCTGATCGTGCAATGCAGCTAGATGGTCAACAAGAACAATCAAAGTAGATCGAGATTCTTACCTCAAAGCTCGAATCTAACGGTTCAAACTCCAAAGATCAACTCGGAACTCTACTCTCTCACTCTAAAACTCCTTCTCCCTCTTCTAGAGTTTCTCTCTCTACAAGAGCAAAGACTTCCAACAAAATGATACAAAATGATACAAAATGATATGTTTTTAGGCCTGTCGGCTGACTTAGCCTTCAGCTCGGACACGTGGCGCTACCGGGTTGGTTCAACTCAAAAAGGTGACTGATAGACAAGACAAGTCTATGACAAAGCGTATGCAACAAGCTAAGGCAAGACACATCGGCAAGTAATGATATCGGCTAAAGTCAAAGCTTCGGCGACAGGGTAGCAAAGACATCGGCTAGGGAGGACGACACTTGACTAAGCTGTGCCACACCTTGGCCTGGGTGTGCCACACCTCGGTCTAGGCCATACCTGCCCAAGGACAAAGATCACTAAGTGCAAAACATCTCGGCCCAGATGATACACTCCTCGGCCTTGGTTCTGAACACCTCGGCCCAGATAGTGACATCTTGGCAAACATGCCCGGGGTGAAGATGGAGGTCAACCAAGTGATTCCAAAATAGTTCTAAGTACAAAGGTTCAAAGGTGAACTAAGCTCAAGATGACCTCGGCTACACACCAAGCAAGGAACAAAATCATGCAAGCATCACTTTAAACAAGCTAGACAAAATAAGATAAACAAGATTTGCAACATCACAAGACAAGATCATACAGGAATGTATGCAAGCATGGCTAAGTCAAAATGAGGGTTGTGACAACAATGCTCAAAAGGGACAAACAATCCAACACAATCCTAAAACATGCTTGAAATAAGCTAAGAATAGCTATATTAAGAGGCCAAAACAATAGCACATGCTAGGCAATTTAGCACAATTGCACTACAAGCATACAAAGCAAAGCTCATGTGATTAAACCAGCTCAAAACAGAGCTTAATCATGCCAAATCAGTGGCTCAAACATGCTGAAATGGAAGTATAGATGGCAAGAAAAACATGCACACATGTTGGCTCACAAACAAGGCACAAAGCACACCTCTCAAAAGCAATGAAAGAGCGGAATATGTGAGAGTGTGACAATGATATATGCTCTGAAATTACATGTAAAATGATGCTATGGCATGCAAATGCCTCAAGCAAAGCATGCTAGAGGCCTCAAAACACAAGCCTAGTGAAGCTAACTACACTATAGCTATACAAAGCGAAGCACGTATGACCAAGACCACCCAAAACAGAGCTAAATCATGCTAAATCAGTAGCAAAAACATGCTGGGGTCAAGCTAACACATGCTAGAATGATAGGCTAAGTCATTAAGCATGTTAAGCTAGTAAGCATAATTACACTATAAGTGGAAAAAGCAAGCAACAAGTGACCCAACCAGCCAAAAATAGAGTTGAAGTAGGTCAAAATAGGGCCTAAAACATGCTTGAATAAAGCTACAAAGAGGTAGAAATACATGCTCACATGTTAGGCCATCAATACATGCAAACAAGATACAAGGAGGGGAGGCCACCCGCTCCCATTTGGGACCTCAAAACCAACTTTCTACCACTGAAATTCCCCTGGAATTCAGTGGTTAAAAGGCCAAGAAAAGGTTGTTTAAAAGGCTTTAAAAGATGGCACAAAACTTAGCTAACAAGCTACAAAAGGGGGTGGACCACCCCTAACTCCAAAAAGGGCCTCAAACTACCATTTTTAGGACTGAAAAATAGATGTTTTTACATTTCAAAACCACCCCAAAAACAGCACAAAAAGATGGCAAAGACAAGTATGAAAACAAGCTTAAAAGGTGATAATTATACCTCTTAAAGCCAAGCACACTTTGAGGCAACAAAACCAAGTCAAAACCACCTTAAGGAGCTCCAAGAAGGCCTTCTAGAACCTCAGCTCAAAGATCAACAACTTTGATCAAGGATGTATAGGCAAAGAAGAAGTGTATCCAAGCCTTTAAGCACAAATGCTCAAGAGAGAGAGAAATCTAGAGAGAGAGATGTTAGAGAGAGAGGCTCCCAAACCTTTGCTAAATTTTTCTAACCCTAAAACCATAGAGAAGCCTCTCTATATATAGCAAAACACAAGCTCTTGGTCGAAATATCTCCAAAAGGGACAGCTGGAACAGTTGGACAACAAGTATCTGCAAAAATCTGCCTTTTTGCATCAATGGCCGGCACTGCTTCATTGATGGCCGACACTACATCATTGTTGGCTGGCATGGGACACTCTTGGATGGTAGGGGGCCGGCATAGGCCATCCATGGCCGGCACATGGCCAGAAAATTCCATTTATAGTCAGCATCCTTCGCCTCTGGTTGGCCAGAAAAATCTACTTTTTGGGCTCGACTTCAACCAGACATAACTCCTTCATCTGGACTCATTTGTAGGTCATTCTTGAGCCTAAATTGAAGCCTTGGAAGTCTTATTTCCAATGGTGGCAGCCTCACATCAAAATTCTAATTGTGAAAAATGTTATGCCTCTTTGAGTGAAGACTGCTCAGTTTCGATCCTACCCAAATTCATGCCAAACTTCTCCTCAGCTAGTTTTCTTCTCTCCTCTCCTCTTTTCTTCAAATCCAAACCCCTAAATAAGGTGTTTTCAAAGATTTTTCAGAGAGTTCACCTTTCTTTCATTCATCTCCACTTTGTCCTTGCTCGGTTTACCGAAAAGCGCAATATTTAACAAAATGCGAGCGTCAGAACATCGTAGGAACTTTTTTTTTTCAAAAATGTTTTGAAAGAGAGGGTTTTAAGATCTAAAAATCATTTTAGTCAAAAGGATTTGGTCCAAAAGGGGGTGTGAAGTTTGAATTTGAAGCTCCTCTTGCCGAAGAAATTGAATTTTTGCACTGCACATCTTTCATCACCAAGTAAACAATCAGTGGTGCCCAAGTCTTAAGGGCAGTCAAAAATAGGGTATCTACAGCGTGGTCTTGCGAAGACATGCGTGGAATTGATCTTGAGATTGTGCAGCATAGGATCACTTTCGGCCTCGAGACTCAACCCTTTTTGCTTTCAAACCTTGAACTTTGATTCAGAATGTTCAACGAGCAATCACAATGTAAGGCTTGTATGGCTAGATCGGAAGCAACCTGTCACGACCTGAACCCGCTCCCATGGATTTAGGTCATAACCAGCTAGTAATCAGGAGATTACCTATGGCCTCTAACAAAAAAGAACGTATTTGAACAGAGTTAAGGGGGCCAAAATGGAAGCGAATTTAAAACTTTTGTCCATAGAGCTGTGCTTACATAGCACATCATAACAATCCATATATATATATATGTTAATAACTCACATCAAAGGAATAACAACACAAAGTTCTGTACATACAGGATCATTCAAGTCTAAGTTAGTCAAACCCAAAGTTTATATACAAAGGTGATCCAACGTTTTCGCCATCGTAGCAAAATTATGACAAAAGAACAAAAGAGGCAAAAACGAGTCTCGTGCGTGAGACGTTTGGACTGACTCTTCAAAACCTTGACTATTTTCCACATATTTCACCGAGGCTAGGTTTGGACATCTCTTGGCTCACCTATATACACATGAATGAGCATGAGTGAAAGCCTAGTGAATAATATCAAATAAAGAAGGTACACGAATGTGATTCACATATATCAAATGGCCTTGGGTCCATTTAGAGTTCTATTTAGTGCATCATTTAGTACATTAGGCGATTCAAGCCCGAACATATCAAACGGCCTCTGGCCCACTTCGTTCCTTAACAAACGGCCTCAAGCCCAAATCATTGATGTCCAATGGCCTTTGGCCCAATCATTTATGTCAAACGATGTCCGACGGCCTTTGGCCCAATCATTCATGTCAAACGACCTTTGGCCCAATCATTCATATCAAACGGTATTCGACGGCCTTTGGCCCAATCATTCATGTCAAACGGCCTCTGGCCCAATCATACATGTCAAACGGTGTCTGACAGCCTTTGGCCCAATCATATGGCATAACAAATATTTGTCCACAATTCTGTTTAACAAATTTATAAGATTGATATGGAAATAAGCAATTGGACAAATAACATACTTCAAATATCTTTACTAAGATATTACTCACAGTGTTCTGCCGGTGGATTTGCCCTGGAGCTCGACCCTACACATTACATAGCACATATGGGTCACAATTGATTCAATCCATTCTTAATCTATACATCCCTCTTAAGCTTCTTTCTTATTCTTTTAATTCATTCATAATGTTCAATACATGCCTAAGAGTGCTTAGAAATGAAAGAGAACGGAAAATGAAACACAGAACATCTTTTCAAAATTTCGAAAACAGGGCTCCCCGCTCGAGCGTGTCTTTGGCCGCTTGAGCAGACCCATTGTGTCACGACCCGAACCCGCCCCCATGGGTTAAGGACATAACCAGCCAGTAATCATGGGATTACTTGCAGCCTCAAACCAAACCAAGCGTAATTTAACAGAGTTAATGGGGCCAAACGGAAGCAATTTTAAAACTTTGTCCATAGAGCCGTGCTTATATGCACACCATAACATTCCAAACATTCACATGTTAATAACTCACAGCAAATATGTACTAACATGGAACACTGTACATACAGGATCATACAAGTTTAAGTCAGTCAAACCCATGACTTATATACAAAAGTGGTCCAATGCATTCGCCAACATAACAAAACTATGACAAAGAAAGACAAAGGCAAAGGCGAGTCTCGTGCGTGAGACACATGAGCTGACTCTCCAAAAACCCGGTTGTTCCATACAGACTTCACTGGGGCTGGGTGCCGACCTCTCTTGGCTCACCTACAAACACATGAATGAGCGTGAGCGAAAGCCCAGTGAATAATATCAAATAAAGAAAATGCATTGGAACATTATACATCAAACGGCCTTAGGCCCACTTCATTCATGTCAGACTGGCCTTTGGCCCTTTTCAAACTTTCATCTCAAATTGGCCTTTAGGCCTTTCAAACTTTCGCATCAAACTAGCCTTTAAGCCTTTCAAACTTTCATATCAAACTGGCCTTTAGGCCTTTCAAACTTTCATATCAAACTGGCCTTTAGGCCTATCAAACTTTCATATCAAACTGTGTCCACTATTCAAATTAATGAACTTTACAAAACTTACATAGAAGTAAGCAATTGGACAACAATATATTTCAGATATTACTCACAGTGATCGGCTTGTGGATTTACCTTGGAGCTTGACCCTACATATCACATAACACATATGGGTCACAAATAATTTAACCGTTCTTTAATTCACATATTCCTCTTTAGGCTTCATTCTTATCTCTTTAATTCAATTACAATGCTCAATGTATGCCTAAGAGTGCTTAGAAGTGAAAAGGAACGGAAAACAGAACACAGAATGCATTTTCAAAATTTAAGAAAATAGGGTCCCTCAAGCGTGGGCTTCCCCGCTCGAGCGGACCTTTAAGGCTTGCAAAAGTGCTGGTTATGTCATTTTTACGCTCGAGCATGGAACTTGGACGCTCAAGCAGAAGTCCATCCTATATAGCTCCACGCTCGAGCGTGGACTTCCCCGCTCGAGCGGACATCATGTCTGTAAAAATATACTGGGCACGAATTTCACGCTCGAGCGGCGGTTTCCCCGCTCGAGCGGACATCAAATTTTCTGGAAAATCCAAAATATGTTCTTAAGCTTCAACTTGACATTTAAAGGCTCTAAATGCATGATTTGGGCTCAAATTCCACATAAACATGTACTGACATGGTACAAACATCAAATTACAACATTTTGAAGCTCAATTTCATAAATCAAACCCATGCATGGCTCATTTTCTACCAAATTCATTACCAACATAACAATTTCATGCATTCAAAGCTTCTACTCCCATGGATTGTACATGCATGTGACATATAACCCTCATTCTCATCTCATATGATGAAAAGATGGTCAAATACATGGATTTCAACCAAAATTCAACATGAGTCATGTAATTCAAGCTCAAATATGCAAATTCAAAACAATTACATACATGCATGCATATATAGTCTTCCAATTCAACCAAACCAACTCAATACATGCTCTTGATCACAAACAAACCTTGAACTTACAAGATCACAATTTCAAACTTACGAATTCAGGGTCAAGTGCTTACCTAGAGGTTCAATTCTTCACAAATTCTAGTTGAATCTCCAAGTTACTCAAGTTCCTCACTCAAATCTCCAATTGCTTCTCCCTCTCTCTCAAGCCGACCCCCCTCTCTTTTCTTAGAGTTGAAATCAGCCCAAAATGTAACAAAGGAGGAGAATTGAGGATGTAGTGCCTTTTTACAACAAATCCCACTAATTCTAATTTAATAATAATAAATAATTGGGCACTAATTCATCAATTCAATCAATTTAATCTGATCCGAATTAGTTTTCAATTAAATTTCACCATAGGCTCTAAAAATTACGCTAATCGCAATGGCACAATCAATTTCGGGTTCTGTGGCCGATAAGGCCTTCAATTTAATTTCTAAGGCAGATAATCAAACAAATATTCCTACGGTGAACAGATGAAAATTCAAAACCACATATTTTTACATAATGGCACACAAAATCATATTAAACACACAATCGCACTCATTAAGGACCAATTAACATATTACGGAACAGGGATATCACACATTGGGTCTGTAAAAATACTGGTTGTCTCATTTTTACGCTCGAGCGTGACTTCGGACACTCGAGCTGAAAGTCAAACTACATGGCTTGACGCTCGAGCGTAAATCTCCTCACTCGAGCAGACATCCATGTCTGCAAAAGTTCTGGGAACTAGCATTTCACGCTCGAGCGGCCATTACCCCGCTCGAGCGGACATGCCGAATTTTGGGTTTTCCAGCAAGCTGTTTGAGATTCAAACTTGCATTCAAACTGATGTAACTTGCATATAATGACTCATACTTCACATGCATATCTTCTAACATGATACAAATGCTAAATTACAACATTATGAAGTATAATTCTCATGAATCAATTACACACACATACAATTCTTGCCAAATTCATCTTCAAAACATGTAGTTAAGCCCCATAGTCTCATTTTTCATGGATGCATGCCTTAATTAACTTCCAATTCAACTCATTTAACATATCTTATACACAAACATGAAAACCCATAACAAATTGTTACATGCATGCACACATTGATCTCAATTTCATCATGTTCATCATGCTTTGCATTCAAATATGCTTCTACAAGGCAATTTCTTACATGCATGTGCATTTTAAATTCAAACTCACTCAGTTCAACACAAATTCTCATTCTTGATTCCAATATAACTTGAATTCACAATATTACAAACTTAACTCATAAATCTTTGCTCAATTACTCACCTATGAGCTTCAATTCTCCCAAATTATAGCTAATTCTTGAGTGTAGCTTCCAAATTCACAAGCTTTGAGCCAAAACACACAATCCTCCCTCTTCCTCTCTCTAGAACCGGCCCTCTCTCTCTCTAGAGTGTATAACCAGATTCTTGAGCTCACAAAATGAAGAGTTAAAGTGTAATAAGGCTCTTATATAGTCCCTCTCTTAATCAAATTGATTAAGGTCAATAATAGAGCTTAATTCAATCAATTTACTCGAATTATTTTGATCTGAATCAATTTTCAATTAAATTTCACCATAGGCTCAAAAAATTACGCCAATTACAATGGCGTAGTCAATTTCGGTTTCTGACGACTCTAAGGCCTTCAATTTTTCAGTTTATAACAGTAAGTTGAACAGATATTCCTACGGTAAACAGATAGAAATTCAAAACCACATATAATCATATAAATAGCACTCAAAATCATATTAAACACATAATAACAATCATAATTAAGATCAATTAGCATAATACGGAACAGGGTTATGACACAACCCTTGAACTAGGGGCAAGAAGGTCAGATCAAGAAGATCAGATGTTATCAAAGGAAGCTTGCAAAGCTAGATCAGAAGTAGCTCTTGAACTAGAGGCAAAAAATGTCAGATGTGCTCAAAGATTCAAAAGATGGGTCATTCGGCAAACCAATGAAGACTGGCAAGAAAGCCAAATTCTAGAAGCTGGAAGAAGAAATTTATTGCTGAAAGGACAATCGAGTTCCCATCCACAACACTAGGGGCAAATTCAGACCTAATTGGATGGACTCTTACATCATCAACGAACAACAGCCATTCTTCTGGATTTAGATGGCTTCGAGATCTCAAAATCGATCAACATGGACAAGTTAAACCTTTTCTATCCTTGCGAGGCTCGCTGGGCTAAAAACCCAGAAGGGCGACCCAGGCAAAAGTTAGAGCAGAGAAAAAGAACAAAATTGAAGAAAAGAACAAATGAAAAAATGAAAGAACGAAAAGCAAAAGAAAAAAAAAAATAGAGCTCGCAAGGTTAAAAACCCGAAAGGGCGGCCTTGGCAAAAGTTAGAACGCACAAAAAGAGTGTTAATACCCGAGTGAACCTCACCCGGAACTACGTAAGGCCTGATTCCCATGTTTGGGATACGTAGGTGTGGAGAAGTGGTTTGGAAATACTCTTCTGATCCTGGGGAGCGCTCGAGATCCACTAATAGTCACCTGAAATGGGATAAACACTCTGGTCGGGGGTGCCGAAATTAGCACTCCGACGGACAAGTCAGTCTCTAAACTCAAGAATGCTTGTGTTCTAAGTTAAGCATAATAATTCCCACATACATCATTCTGGTTAATGTTTCTTCTATTTATATCTTTTCTTCTTTGGGCCTCGGGATTAGGTCTATCCCCCACCTCATATTCGACACATTTTATAATGGACCGATCTTCACTCAGCCCCTCACTTAACCGGTTATTTGGCCGAGTAGGGTTGGATTTGAGCTTTCGAGCCAATTGCCGAGTGCTTCGAACCTCGACTCTACCAGCTTCGACTATCCGGAATCTCTACGACTCCCGAATCTCGGCCCCCACAATTGCCCCCCAAGCATTCCACTAACGACAGTTGGCTGGAGTGTTTGGCTTCGAACTCGAAGAGTCAGAGCCGAAATACGGTGGCTGACCGCATTCCAACGCAAATGTCTGTACACACATTTCTCGGTTATCATTTCAACTTCCCGCCTCCTCGTACACTTCTATTTATTGTGATTTAAAATTTCGACGTCTTTTCAAATACATACACGCTTTTAGACGCCCATCGCTGGACTGCCTCCCGAACTACCTCTGCAACTTCCTACTCTTCTTTATTTCCTTCACCTCTTGTAAGTTCTCTCCTTCTCTGCTTTGTTTTTTGGCTTTAGCATAATCCTATTGGCTGGGGGAAATGCCGAAACATTTAAAAGATCTCCTCTCACCAGATCGAATTTCTGGCTTCCGACGTCATTTTTCCACTCCTGATGACGTCCATCTATCATTTGTGGCAGACAGCACCCTCGATATGGAGAGGGTTGATGAAACCACGATCGTCTTCCCTCTTCTATCAATCACAGAGGGTGGGGTCCGTTTCCCCCCTTCACCCACTCCTTAGGGCCGTGCTTTGCCATTGGGGGTTAATCCCCTTCCCAACCCAACGTCAACTTCTTTAGGGTCGTGATGGGTGTTATCGCACTAAACCGCCGCCTTGGGCTTAACCTTGGCATTCCTACTATTCGGCATTGCTACGCCTTGGCCAAGTCTACTGGTTAGCACGGGCGTTATTTCGTTAGGGCCAAAGACACCGACCATCAACTAGTGACTATGCTTTCCAGCTCTGGGAAGCGAGTCGATGATGTTATGGTCGTCGTCCAAGGAAACTGGGAATTCAGCGAAGGCGAGGATCGCCTTGATCGTATTCCTAGACGGAGGGGCGAACCAGGTGGCCGAGTATCTTCTTTTATTTATTTACTTGTTATATTTATACAATCTTATTTTTGGGACCTCATGGTTTTGCTTTTGCAGGAAACGATTTGAAGAAAGTCTTAACCTCGACTGACGACGCCATCCTTTCAGAAATCAAGAATGCGCTCAAGTATTTCAGTCGATCGAGTCTTCAGAAGCAGGGGGAGGGCGGCCCACATTCTGCTCCGCTATGAGCCGACTTATACGACCTTTTCGGCGGCGGAAAACATCCCAATTCCGAAGGGTGAGGAGTTTCTTGTCGCCCTTATCTTGACTGATTTCAGAAATTTCAGGCAAGTCGGTTGCGAGGGATCAGATTCGGAGTGACCAGAAGTTACTGAGGCCGTCGAGTCAGACCAGTCCGAAACTGAGGTTGACGAGGCTTTGAAGTTAGCATTTGAAGAAGCCGGCCTCAATTCAGCTGATCCTCCGTCCACCTCGGGTCGAGAGGACCGTCTGCTTGACGATATTTTTCACGGTCTGGAGGACCTTCCCGGCGCGTTCCCAGAAGATATGGCTGGGTTGAGCCTCACTAAACTTGCCAAGAAAGCGAACACGGAAAGGATGGCTGCGTGGCGAAGGGCGGAGGAGATTCGGGCTGCCGAATCTCAGTCCCAGTCCTCCTTGCCTGTTATTGAAGGGGACGGCAAAGAACGGAAGTACCGAGGCGGAACCTTTTGTGCAGGCAAGTGTTGAAGTTGAGCAAAGGGTGGAGAAACGCCGTGCCGATGTCAAGGCCAGCTCAGAAGAAGACCGTGCCGACAAACGACTCAGATGTGATCGTACCTTTTGTTATTCAGCCCAAGATAAAGAATATGCCAATCTCCTCCAATGCTTCGGTGATCAAAGATCCAGCGGTTGCACTCAGCTTTGCGACGTCCGTTTCACTGCCTGCTGACAAGGCGGCTTTTCGGGCAGAGCCGGATCTAGTTGCAATTGGGTTGGCCGAATCGGCTCTTTTGATATATATCTGCACTTTGTCTTTTCTCTTTACGCAAATATTATTTTGTTCTTAACTTCCTATTTTGCAGGCCGTCGGAAGGATAGCCGACATGGGTCATCGCTATCACGATGCCGTCGAGCTAATTGGCCGTTTACAAGCGGAGGTTGAGGGCCAAAGGAGTAGGGGGCAATCGGAGGGCGCCCGTGCCGAGGCCAAGATGGAGAGAGCCTGCAATGCTGAAGAATTGAGATTAGTTGCCGAGAAGAGGGCAGATGCGAGTGACGACGCGCTTAAATTGGCTCGGGAGGCGATCTCTAAATTGGAGGCTGGGTTGGAAGAGATGAAGGCGGTGAAGGAAACAGCCGACCTAAAGGCTTTCTAGCGCATTCAATGCTGGGAAAAAATCTGGTTTTGATGAATATGTAGACGAAGTCCCCAAATTTGAGAATCGGGGATTTAAACACGGCTAGCTCAAAGCCTTTGCTGCTGCTGATGTGACATTGGCTACGCTAATTCCATACGAGCAAATGGATGTTGAGCCGCTGGAGTCTGACTCCGAGAACTAATTTGGGCGGCTCTTGTTTTTTGTTTTAGAATTTGCAGGTAATTTTCAGCTTTTTACAGCTTTTTTGTCTAGTAATTTTCATATGTAAAATGGTTACAATTTGTGCCCAGTTTACTTAATAAAAATTCATTTGGTACTTTGCTGTTACTAATGAAGGGAATTGTTTGGTTGCTGTTTTGGATAAAACATTTTGTATACTTGCCGACTAGATGATTAGGCTATTTAGATAGTTAGGCCGTTTAAAAAGCCAAAAATCAGTACATGAAGTGGCTGTGGCACATATCAATCGGCATGGGGCCAAGATGCTCGGCCGATTAGATTAATAAATCTACCCTTACCCCAGCCAGTGCATGGACTTCAAGGCAGTCTCCCATAGTTGTCATTTAGATAATTAGGCCGTTTTAACAAGCCAAAACTTAGTGCATGAAGTGGCTGTGGCACATATCAATCGGCGTGGGGCCAAGATGCTCGGCCGGCCAGATTAATAAATCTGCCCTTGCCCCAGCCAGTGCATGGACTTCAAGGCAGTCTCCCATAGTTGTCGTTTAGATAATTAGGTTGTTTTAACAAGCTAGAACTTAGTGCATGAAGTGGCTGTGGCACATATCAATCGGCATGGGGCCAAGATGCTTGGCCAGTTAGATTAATAAATCTGCCCTTGCCCGAGCCAATGCATGGACTTCAAGGCAGTCTCCCATAGTTGCCGTTTAGATAATTAGGCCATTTTAATCAAGCCAGAACTTAGTGCATCAAGTGGCTGTGGCACATATCAATCGGCATGGGGCCAAGATGCTCGGCCGGTTAGATTGATAAAGCTGCCCTTGCCCCAGCCAGTGCATGGACTTCAAGGCAGTCTCCTATAGTTGCCGTTTAGATAATTAGGCCGTTTTAACAAGCCAGAACTTAGTGCATGAAGTAGCTGTGGCACATATCAATCGGCGTGGGGCCAAGATACTCAGCCGGTTAGATTAATAAATCTGCCCTTACCCCAGCCAGTGCATGGACTTCAAGGCAGTCTCCCATAGTTTTCGTTTAGATAATTAGGCTGTTTTAACAAGCCAGAACTTAGTGCATGAAGTGGCTGTGGCACATATCAATCGGCATGGGGCCAAAATGCTCGGCCGGTTGGATTAATAAACCTGCCCTTGCCCCAGCCAGTGCATGGACTTCAAGGCAGTCTCCCATAGTTGCCGTTTAGATAATTAGGCCGTTTTAATCAAGCCAGAACTTAGTGCATGAAGTGGCTGTGGCACATATCAATCGGCATGGGGCCAAGATGCTCGGCCAATTAGATTAATAAATCTGCCCTTGCCCCAGCCAGTGCATGGACTTCAAGGCAGTCTCCCATAGTTACCGTTTAGATAATTAGGCCATTTTAACAAGCCAGAACTTAGGGCATGAAGTGGTTATCGCACATATTAATCGGCATCCGTCGTTTGGAGACTGCCAAAAGCATTAATGAAATTGCCTCGGGGTCGCTGCATACCTATGAATAAATGGGGTGATTTCGCACCAGTGGGTCCACTTATTCTTATTCAGATTCGATTTGAACTAGCTTGGGGTGAGGGCGAATGTCAAATAGACTGTTCTTCAACAGCAGAGGAGAGGGGACGAACGCTGGCTAAGCTAGATGCTGTGATGAATCGCAGCAGCGCGCCTTTGCATATAGAAGGAAGGACATCCAAGGAAAGTGAAAAACCTCAACTTCCAAGCCGTCGAAGCAGATCACCCCGAAGAGAGAAGCATCAATGGGGAAGCTCCCCACGACCACGATCGCCGAATGAGTCAGACGCGACGCCACGACCATTGAGTTTTGCGGTGTTCGTGGGGAATAAACCGATGACTGAGGCAGATTCCATCGTCAATGATCCGGGTGTAGCGGTCGAGTTCACTCGACAAATCTTTCCATTGGAAGTCCAACAATCGATGGTTGGACGACGAGATTTGGAAGTGTTTCGAGAAGGTATTCATGGGGCGGTGAAGGGGCTGTATACTGCCTACAAAGTGGGCATGCGTCTGCGCACCACGTGGTGGGAGATGGAGAAAATGGACGAACGGGTCTGCAGTTCGGAGGCTCGTGCGGAGAAAGCCGTGGGCGAGCTTAGGGAGCTTAGGAAGGTTAAAGTTGCCTATCCGCATGTGGTGGGTCAATCTAACCCAATTGTGGACGAGAGGGTGACCCAACAGCTATTGAGTCTTGCCATCGCAGACCGAGATACGGCAGGCATGTTTGCCGTACAAAATGCGATGGCCAAAGGTTACGAGGAGGGCTTCCATGCTGGTCGGAAGGTTGGGATCGACAAAACGAAAGAGACACTTGCTGAGGAGGTCTGCCGATGCGAGAATCGGGGTTTTAAGCATGGTTGGATCGCGGCTCTTCAGGCCGCGGAGGCTCTCCGAGCAAAGGGTGTCGATTCCAACTTATGTGACCTGGATCATCGTGATCATTTTCCCTTTGCCGCTTTTGAAGTTGAAAAGAGCGATGATGAGGGTGACGCCGAATAAAAATATTCGTTGTAATGTTCAAACGTGGATCGCGTCTAGAATTATGCATTTATTGGTTGGTCGAATAAAAAAGAACTTTATTTTCAA
This sequence comes from Camellia granthamiana, assembly GCA_036172215.1. NCBI lineage: Eukaryota > Viridiplantae > Streptophyta > Magnoliopsida > Ericales > Theaceae > Camellia > Camellia granthamiana. Next base: position 61,982,730 of record CM069909.1, read on the forward strand.
TGTTTTGTTATAATTTTTGTTCAGCGCATATGTGCTTGCATGTGTTTTTATTATATACATGTTTGAATAAACGTATTTCAGACGAGTAAATGAATTTGATCGGCCTGATTTAATCGACATCATTGTGTTACGCACGGCCCAAAGGCTTAATCGGCCCAAAGACGTCATTCGCCGATGGGGCTCCAAATCTGGAGACTTTATTTGGCCAATCGTGATTTCCACGAAGGGCGCTCCGAATCTGGAGGCTTTAAACGGCCCAAAGACGTCATTCGCCGATGGGGCTCCGAATCCGGAGACTTTATTTGGCCAATCGTGATATCCACGAAGGGCGCTCCGAATCTGGAGGCTTTAACGACCCAACGACGTCATTCGCCGATGGGGCTCCGAATCCGAAGACTTTATTTGGCCAATCGTGATATCCACGAAGGGCACTCCGAATCCGAAGGCTTTAACGGCCCAAAGACGTCATTCGCCGATGGGGCTCCGAATCCGGAGACTTTAATCGGCCAATCGTGATATCCACGAAGGGCGCTCCGAATCCGGAGGCTTTAATGGCCCAAAGACATCATTCGCCGATGGGGCTCCGAATCTGGAGACTTTAATCGGCCAATCGTAATATCCATGAAGGGCGCTCCGAATCCAGAGGCTTTTAACGGCCCAAAGACGTCATTCGCCGATGGGGCTCCGAATTCGGAGACTTTATTTGGCCAATCGTGATATCCACGAAGGGCACTCCGAATCCGGAGGCTTTAACGGCCTAAAGACGTCATTCGCCGATGGGGCTCCGAATCTGGAGACTTTAATCGGCCAATCGTGACATCCACGAAGGGCGCTCCGAATCCGGAGGCTTTAATTGGAACATCTTTGAACTAGATTCTGTGCTAGGTGAATGGGAATCTTTGTATTACAGAAAAAGAGATGTACATGGCGAACAGTTCGGAATAAGCATCATGTCCCACAAGTCGGGCTAATGATAAAATTTGCGTAAGTGCGTGGAATTCAAGGTCGTGGAAGACTTCTTCTTGACATGTCCTTTGAGCCGATATGCCCCTACTCCAGCGATCGAATCGATTTGATAGGGACCGTCCTAGTTAGGACCCAATTTTCCATCAGCCAGTTTCCTGTCAGCTGGGAACACCTTTTTTCAGGACCAACTCTCCTGGTGTGTAGCAGCGCAGCTGAACGCGTTGATTATACGACTTTACCAACTGCTGCTGGTACCGTGCCATGGACGTAAGGGCTCGGTCTCTTCGTTCTTCGATTAGAATCAAATCCAAAGCCAGCATCATGTCGTTTCAGCCCGTATCAAAAACTTGTGACTTGAGTGTCGGGTGGCCGATCTCTAGGGGTAAGATTGCCTGGGTTCCAAAGCATAGGGCAAACGGCGTTTCTCCAGTTGATCTTCTCGGTGTAGTTCGATAAGCCCACAGTACACTCGGCAATTCTTCAACCCATTTGCCTTTGGCTTTCTCCAGCCTCTTCTTGATGCCGTCCAAGATGGATTTATTAGAGGCTTCGGCTTGGCCATTGCTTTGGGAGTAAGCCGCCGTAGAAAAGTAAGGGCCGAATACCATATTTGCTGCACAGCTCTCGGTATACGCCATAATCAAACTGGGTGTCGTTGTCTGAGATAAGAGCTTTGGGAATGCCAAATCGTGTTATGATGTTCCTCCACACAAAGCGCTTAACATCAACATCTCCAATGTGCGTTAATGCCTCCGCTTCAACCCATTTCGTGAAGTAATCTGTTGCGACGATCAGTATCGCTTGTTCCCTGGGGCCCTCGGCAATGGTCCCACGATATCAAGCCCCCACTGGGCGAACGGCCAAGGATTGGTGATAGAGTTCAACTCTTCCGCAGGCAGATGGTTTAACAGGGAGAATTTCTAGCACTGTTCACACTTTTTTGCATAACACTCGGCGTCCACTCTCATTGTCGGCCAATAATACCCATGCGTTATAGCTCGATGGGCCAAAGAGCGCCCGCCAGAATGGGCACCACAACTGCCTTCGTGTATCTCAGTCAGAAGCTCCCCGACTTTGTTCGGGTGCACACATTCCAAATATGGGCCAGAGAGTGACTTTTTATAAAGCCTTCCTTGCGAATCCAAGTAGTATCGCATGGCTTTGTTTCACAGCTTATGTGCTTCTTTCTTGTCCTCTGGGAGTTGGTTCAAAAGATAAGAATGTAACAATGGGATCCATTCAACTTGGTGCAGATTCTATAACGTTGATTTGGACTTCCTCCGAAGGGCCAATGCTTGGCTCTGGGATGAATCCTACTTCGATGGTCCGTTTTATCTCTGAGTTGATTGCGGAGGCTAGGCAAGCCAAGGCATCTGCATGGGTGTTCTGATCGCGTGTTATTTGGTTCAACTCATGATGGTCAAATTTTGCCAACAGGGAGTTGGCCGTTTTCATGTAGGCCGCCATACAGTCGTTTCTTGCCACGTACTCCCCCTTTAGCTGATTGATCACTAGTTTTGAGTTGCAAAACAGAAGCAGACGCCGAGTACCCAGAATATGCGCATTGCACAAACCGGCTAAAAGGGCTTCGTATTCGGCTTCGTTATTTGATGCTTCGAAGCTGAGCTTGACGGCCTGCTCAATTATTGCGCCGTCGGGGGTCATGATTACAACTCCGGCTCTACTACCCCGCTGATTGGACGATCCATCACAATTCAACTGCCAGATGTCCCCAACATAAATCCTCTAGTTCGGCTTCGGTCAAATTTCATCTGACTTGAAGTCGGCGACATCAGACTTGAAATCGGCGAGGCCCCCAGTGAATTCGGCGATAAAGTCGGCAAGCACCTGTCCCTTGATTGAGGTTCTGGGTAGAAATTGAATATCATACTGGCCAAGTTCCAAAGCCCACTTTGAAACACGTCCAGATGCTTCCGCACTGTATAGTACTGATCGGAGGGGATAATCTGTTAGCACCCCAATGCTATGCCCCTGGAAGTAATGCATGAGCTTCCTTGCCGCCATAACTAGGGCTAGGATGAGCTTTTCCAGCGGAAGGTCGAGTGTTTCAGCGCCGACCATTACCTTGCTCACATAATACACTGGCCGCTGCTCCCCCAGCTCTTCCTTTATCAATACGGCGCTAACGGCTCGGTCAGAAACTGTCAGGTACAAAATGAGCGGGTCGCCAGCAGAGGGTGTTGTCAGGAGTGGTACTGAGCGGAGGTAGGTCTTCAGGTCGTTGAAAGCAGCTTCGCACTCGGTGGACCATTCAAAGGCCTAGCCCTACCGTAGTGTATGAAAGAATTGTCGGCAGTGATCTGTGGATCGGCTGATAAACCTGTTGAGTGCGACAGCCATCCCCATCAACTTTTGAACCTCCTTTACTGAACAGGGAGAGCCGAGCTCCAAGATTGCTGTGATTTGCCTTGGGTTGGCTTCGATGCCTCTGTGGTTGACAATGTAGCCCAAGAATTTGCCAGAGCCGATACCAAACGCACATTTGGAAGCATTCAACTTCATTCCATATTTGGGTAGGATGCCGAATGTCTCTTCCAGATCGGCTATATGATTCTACTCTTCTTTGGATTTGACCACCATATCGTCGATGTACACTTCCATAGTTTTGCCGAGTTTCTCCTTGAACATGGTGGTGACCAATCTCTGGTAGGTTGCCCCTGCATTCTTCAACCCAAAAGGCATTACCTTATAGCAATAGGTTCCTTTTGGGGTGAGGAATGCAATTTTCTCTTGGTCCTCCGGATGCATAGCGATTTGATGATAACCTCTATAGGCATCAAGGAAACTCATACGCTGATAGGCGCGCCGTAGCATCTACAAGCTGGTCTATCCTGGGAAGAGGAAAACAATCCTTTGGGTAGGCTTTGTTTAGGTCCGTGAAGTCGACGCACACTCGCTAAGTCCCATTTTTCTTCTTCACCACCACTGTATTAGAGAGCCATGTAGGGTAGGTCACCTCCCTAATTGCTCTAGCGTCAAGCAGCCTGTCAACTTCCTCAACAATGGCGGCAGTGTGCTCTGCGGCCGACCGCCAGCTTTTCTGAATGATCGGCTTACACTTGGGATCGACATTCAAATGGTGCTGTGAAATTGACAGATCTATACCCGGCATCTCGTACGGAGTCCATGCAAAGACATCGAGGTTGCTGAGCAGGAAAGATATTAGCTGTTGTCTGTCGGCCTGATTCAAGGAGGCGCCGACCATGAAGAACTTGTCTGGGCTTCCATCAATTTGAACTCGTGCTAAGTCTTCCGTTGCCTTTTCGTTTGGGGGCTGCCCAACATCGTCGAGGCTTTCTCAATCCGGCAACTCAATGGAATTCACCTGTAGTTCCTTTGGCGTTTTCTCAACAAGGAGATAACATGCTTATGCTGATTTCTGGGAGCCACAGATTTGCTCAATACCACGTTCTGTCGGGAAGCGGAACAGCTGATGATAGGTGCTGGGCACGGCTCGCATAGCATGCAACCATGATCGCCCTATGATGAGATTATACGGCGACGGCAGTCTGACGACCAAGAATCCTACATCCATGGTTCGGGAACCTGCTCGAACAAGAAGTCTGATTTTCCCCAACGGGTACTCTGGATTGGCATTGAAGCCGAAAAGTGGATAAGGGGCCGAAGAGAGATCCGATTCGGAGAAGCCCAGTTTGGTGAATGTCTTGTAGTACATAATCTCCGATGTACTCCCCGGATCGATGAGTACACACTCAACTGTGAATCGGTTTACGTGTAACTCAATTACCAAGGGATCACTGTGGGGCAGTGTTACTCCGGCGAAATCCGAATCGTCAAAAGTGATAACCTCGGCTTCATGGGGCCGTTTAGCCGGAGTGAGTTGCTCTTGAGGGTTAGACTTTGACTGAATCGCGAGCACCGCCGATGACATTGGCAGGCTGTATATCATGCGGATCACGTGAAGTGAATATGAATCTTGTGTCAAGGCTGTTGCTTTGGTTGGGTTTTCTTTTCGGACGTACGGTTGTAGCCGGCCATCTTGTACCAATGTACCGTCGTACATGGTGAATGACAATGCTTTGAATTTCTTGGGTAGGACTGCCTTTGCAATCCGTCGTACAAAAGAATCGTGTTAATCGTCATCCGAGCTGTTTCTCCATCACTTAAGCCTTGCACGGGGACTCTCTTCAGAAGAACTGGAAATTTCAGATCGTCCCTCCTTATTAGGCTCCGAGGATAATGAGTCGGACTTGCTATCAGTATCTTGTTGTCGGGCTCGAGATCGTCGACCAGCTGCCCTCTCGGGTCGTTCCGGGCCTTGGTATGCAGCTTGTTTGGACTTCGCCACCTCCAAGGCCAAATCCTAATGGAGATGTTCGTTCTCTGCAATCATGTTCTTCAATCTTTGTTCGTTTTTCTTTGCTTGTTCCATGATCGCCTGCACTGTCTCGTGCTCCGAAGTCGAGGTTGAGGCGAAATTCAAGGCACGTCTTGCGGCGATAGTCTCTGTTCCAAGCAAGTTTGTTGGAGTGGTTTCATCTTGCGGTATAGGGTCGACAGTGACTGTCGGAGGATCTTCCGTCACGCTCGCCATGGATGTGCTTGAGTATTCCCACAGACGGTGCCAATCGTGGAGAAGTGGTTTGGAAATACTCTTCTGATCCTGGGGAGCGCTCAAGATCCGCTAATAGTCACCTGAAATGGGGATAAACACTCCGGTCGGGGGGTGCCGGAATTAGCACTCCGACGGACAAGTCAGTCTCTAAACTCAAGAATGCTTGTGTTCTAAGTTAAGCATAATAATTCCCACATACATCATTCTGGTTGATGTTTCTTCTATTTATATCTTTTCTTCTTTGGGCCTTGGGATTAGGTCCATCCCCCACCTCATATTCGGCACATTTTATAATGGACCGATCCTCACTCGGCCCCTCGCTTAACCGGTTATTTGGCCGAGTAGGGTTGGATTTGAGCTTTCGAGCCAATTGCTGAGTGCTTCGAACCTCGACTCTACCAGATTCGACTATCCAGAATCTCTACGACTCCCGAATCTCAGCCTCCACAATAGGCAACTTCATCTTGAAGTTCGGCCCCAACCATTTTTCAACCTGTTGGTCTCATCCATGTTGATTGGTTTATCCTTGTTCAATTTGGCTATCTCATCCATGTGCGAATTGGCTCATCTTCGTTCAAACTCGGTTGTCCTATTCCGTTAGAAGATTTAGCTGCAAGACATTTCAAGTTCAGATATAAGGTTATGCATCTCAAGATTAGATTCCGTGTTTGGTCGAGCAGTGGCCATTTGCAAAAATAGTTTTGATGATTTTTAATGAGGTTGACTAATTTTCTCGAAAATTACTACATTTTTCCAAAACTGGACTATTTCTTGGACCCAAAAAAGGAAAATTTTCAGTGTTCATAACTTGACTTGCATGATTTCAAATCAGAAAATCGAACAAGCGTGTTAATCAAACTCTCATATTGGTCAAAATTGTTTTAGCAGAAGCCAAAAACAAAAAAAAAGGGTCAAAATGATGAACTATGGGCACAGTTGAGTCAGGTTTTCTATTTTTTCCCCATTGTCAACATACTCGCTAGAAAAGGCACCATATTTGCCAGAAAGGGCACAACTGAAGCTAACAGCAAAAGGGCTAAAAGCTCTCATATCCTCCAAGCAATGAGGTATCAAGCCAAGTGCGAAGCACAAGCTAGAAGGGAGCAGGATATTCCACTCTCTCATCTGGGCAGGTCTGATCACATCCATACTGGCCAAGGGCGTCATCAACCGATGTCAGTTGTAGATCTGTTGTACATCTGGTCGCACCGAAACCTCTCTGTGGGAAAGTTCACGAGTTGTGAGCGAAAGAAGGAGAATCTAGTAGAATACTAGGGGCATGAGCCCACAATTTCCTGCTTATCCATCAACCACCCAGGGAAAGGATAAAAAAAAAAAGAAGAGAGACTGAAGAATAGAGAGATGTGCGCTGAGAGAAAAAGTGAGGAAAGGGCTTTTAAGAGAAAAAGAGATTGAGTGCCAAAGTGATATGAGAATCACAAATGAGAAAAGATGGGAAACATTACCTAGAGAAGTTGTGGGCTCCCGGTGAACCGAGAGGTCTATAGCGATCCCGGTTTTCCCTTTCTGTAGTTGTCGTATTCCGGACTTGGTTCCGTGGAGTTGATGGTTGTTTATCTTGTTGTCATCCTTTAATTCCGTATGTTTGAGTTTTGGGACGTTTTGGGCAGGTGTGTTACAGGTTGGTTGAGCCTAAGTCTCAAATCTAGTTGCCTAGGTTTTTGGTGTTACGCTCGAGCGGGTTATTCTACGCTCGAGCGGAGTTTGGTTTTTGGTTGTCTGCTCGAGCAGGCCTTCTTGCGCTCGAGCGGGGTTTACACACTCCCAGTATTTCGTGCCTCTGCAAAACTTCTGCAGGTGTGTTTTTCACGCTCGAACGGGTCGCGCTCGAGCGGGTATGTTCACGCTCGAGCGGGTAGTGCTTTGTTTGTGAAAGTTCTGGAAGGGGGAAATCTACGCTCGAGCGGACTGGTTTTCACGCTCGAGCGGATTGGTTTTCGCGCTTGAGCGGATGTACTTTATTCTTGTGTTTTGGCGCTCGAGCGGGCCTTCTTGTGCTCGAGTGTGTCCAGATTTTGTGCTTGACGCTCGAGCGTCCTGTTCTCCGCTCGAGCGGGAATGTCATATATCAGAAGGCAGTTAGGCATTTTTGAATCACTTTTTACATTCTCTCTCTCTCTCTCTTACTTTCCCAAAATCGATTTTGAGAGCCTCTCTCTCTAGAAACTCCCTTCTCTCTAGGGTTTGATCAAGTTAGAGTGCTTCCCTTCCCTTTGGCCTTTGTAAAAGTTGTGTTGATCGTCGAGGGCTTCGTTTTGATCCGTGGATCTTGGAGTTTGGAGCATTTTGGTTTTCTTCATCTTCTTCCCTTGGGCTCCGAATTTGAGGTAGGGATTACTACTCACTCTTATGGGTTTTGACCTAGATATTGAGTTTGTTGTATAAATGGTTTTGGGTTTTGGAAACTAGGGTTTCAAATGTATAATTTTGAAAAGAGGGTTTTGTTTATTTTGGACCATAAATATGTATTTGAGTTTCAAAATGAGTATATTGATGTCGTTGGTAAAATATGGACTCTTGGAGTCAATATTGGAAATAAAGGAGAAAATGCCATGTTTGGGTATCTTTGGGTCATTAGTGTAATTAATGACAATTGTTGAGAAAATATGGAATTGAGTTGAATATAATGAAATTGGCTCATTAGGAGATGGATTAGTGAAGTTGGATTTATTAATCGCTCACTTTTGGAAACGTGGATATTTATTCTGTTGATGCTTTTATTATCTGTTTAGAAATAATTGCTTTGGGCTACCGGTGGAGGGTAGCTATGATTGTTGTAGACAATGCATGATGATTAGGCAAACTAAAACTAATCAATGGATTGTGTCATCGAATATGACGGTTGAAAGAATACATTAACTTTATGTATTGATTGATTATGTATATGACCTATGTGTATATACAATGTGTTCTGTGGGAGAAGATAGGGGATGTACTCCACGGTTTAGGGGAAGATAGGGGATGGACCTCTAAACTGGTTAATGTTGGGAGAAGATAGGGGATGGACTCCGGTGATACAGCTCATATGCTTATCCGTTGAAATGTTGATATAGCTCATAGGCTTATCTATGGAAGTGTTGATATAGCTCATATGCTTATCTGTTGAGATGTTGATACAGCTAGTATGCTTATCTATTGTGAAATGGGAAACGTTTAATATAAATTATTATCTCATTTAGAGTATTTGGCCAGGTTCTGAGCTATGGTTGTGAATTGAGAATTGAATAAGAAATGGGAAATGAAATGAAACATGGTCACAATTGTCATGTAATGGAAATGGTTTATGAATTGATCTATGTGAGTCAAACATTTATCAATTGCTAATGTCTTAGTTACTGCTCATATTGTGTTTACCGTATCTCTACTGGGCATTGGCTCACCCTTTATGGGACATCATTTCCAGGTACAGGTAGCATGCCACCTCCAAGGACATAGCTTGGATGTCTATGGGAGTTGAAGACTCTTTTTGATTATTTTGTCTGTATTACATGTATATCAAGCCAAGGGCTTATTTTGTATAGAGTTAGTACTCTTCTTTTTGTAACCAAGTGTTGACTTGGAAAGCTGTAAGCCCTTAGGGCATCTGCTTTTGTTGTTAACATGTAATACTGTTGTAAGAACTACTCTGATGAATAGAAATGTGTTGATTTCTCTTATATCATTGCATGTCTAAAATGATGGATTTTTTGTATTTATTTGAGGGCGTTACAACTTGGTATCAGAGCGTACCGGGTTCGAATGCTTTGGGTACGTGGGAAGTGATTAGTATCACAATGGGTTTGTCTCGCTTGATAGAGGCTTAGATGTAGTGTCATATGCTATGTGTTTAATTGATAACATGCTTATGTGACTATATGGGTATGGAATGTAGTTTCTAGGATGCTGATTGGATCCTTGGGCTCCTGGGAGTCTTGTTGGAAAAGCTTTTGATCAATGCTGTTTCTAACCGGAACTCTAGTAACGCCTCGGGACTGTCATTATCCGGAAATGAAATTCGTAATTGCGTATGTGATTATGTGCTTATATGGAGTGAATTACAGTTGTCTATGTATTAGGACGCGAGTGTAATAGTTTCGGCACATTTGTGAATGTGCTAATATTCTTCATTACCTTTATTAGGATGTCAGGACGAGGAAGTGGTGGTAGACGTGGCAGGCGTGGTAGGCAGGAGATGCCTTTACCAGATGATATTCCGGCACAGCAAGAGGGAGTTGGCCAGGCCAATGTGGCTGAGCCAGCGGGTCAGCAGGCTATGAGTGCCTTGGCCCGAGAAATAGCAGGAGCTTTGGGTATTCTCATTGTTGGGAATCAGGATCAGGCTCACGTTGCTGAGGCAGGGCCCTCTTTCCTGAAGAGGGAATTCTTCCAGTCTAACCTGGATGAGTTTATTGGGGATCCGAAGGAGCCGCTTATGGCTGACGAGTGGTTGGAACAGATGGAGAAGACATTTGAGATGCTTGGCATCGAGGACGGGGCTTTAAAGGCGACCTTGGCATTCTTCCAACTGAAGGGAGATGCGGGTCAATGGTGGAAGTACGAGAAGGGTCGTGTTAGTGGTGCATGGGAGGCGTTTGTAGATGCTTTCCAGGAGAAGTTCTTATCTTTAGCTGCCAGGGAGAAGCTGAGGGAACAGTTTTGCCAACTTAAACAGCAGGGTTTGTCAGTGGCCGAGTTTGAGGCCACATTTACCAGTCTGTCCAGGTTTGCACCTGAGCTTGTGGCGTCCGAAGAACGCCGTTGCTTTGAGTTTGAGCGGAAGTTGAGGCGTGGACTCAAGTTGAGGGTTGGAGGGTCTTTTATTCGAGAGTATAGACGTCTGGTGGATGCTGCAGCTCATATGGAGATTATGATACAGGAGGAGGAGGAAGGGCAGAGAGGCTCCAAGAGGAGCCAAGATGGTCAGGGTGATGGCAGGAGACAGAGGGGTTCTAACCCTCAGCCGTCTTAGGGTGGTTTGGCTAGATCGACCTTTCCAGTGCTGAGTGCAGGCTCCAGGAGAGGTAATCAGGGAGGTTTGACTTGTTTCACATGTGGCCAGCTGGGTCACAAGTCTTCAGTTTGCCCACAGAAGGGAGGAGGTCAGCAGGCTGCTTCTTCTTCGGCTCGACCTCAGGGCCAAAGTCAGGGCAGGGGCCAGCCCTTGTCTTGTTATCAGTGTGGTCAGCCTGGGCACCTGAAGAGGTTTTTCCCACAATTGAGTGCCACTTCGGGCCCATCTGGTTCTAGGCAGACGCAGGGTTTTCAGCCAGCTCAGTCTGTGCAGGCCTCGAGGGCCAATTCGGGAGCTTTGTCGTCCCAGTCTGTGCAGCAGTCGTATGCTCCTAGGGGTGAGCAGGTGGATCAGGGGCCTACTGGGCGCGTGTATGCTGTTACCGCGTAGGATCTTGTACCTGCTCCATCGGTTGTGAGAGGTACCTTCTTGTTTTGCAACTCGGTTGCTAGTGTATTGATTGATACGGGTGCATCTCATTCTTTTGTATCTGCTGCATTTGCATCTGTTTTGGGATTGGAGTTGGCACAGTTAGCATCTCCTATTTGTGTAGTGTCACCTATTGGGGGTGAGTTGGTTTTGAAACAAGGATGTAGAGGTTGTGATATAGAGGTCGCCGATCGCCGACTTCCGTTTCCTTTTCTAGTGATGCCCATGTTGGGATTTGATGTTATTTTGGGTATGGACTGGCTATCGTCATACCGGGCTGTTATTGATTGCTACCGCCAAAGGGTCACAGTTTGTACCCTGAGTGGGGAGTGTTTCCATTTCTTGGGGGATCGAGTTGGTAGTGTGTTGCCACCGGTGTATGATTCGCGAGGGCAGAGTGAGCTTAGTGGTCTACTTGCTAGCATTTTGAGTAGTGAGTGTGGTGAGACCCAGACTGTGTTGCCGAGAGTGGTTTGTGAGTACTCGGACGTCTTTCCCGAGGATCTCGTTAGTTTGCCACCTCATCGAGAGATTGAGTTCTCTATTGATCTAGTGCCCGGCACGGCCCCGATTTCTATGGTACCTTATCGTTTTGCCCTAGCCGAGTTGAGTGAGTTGAAGATTCAGCTCCAGGAATTGCTAGATAAGGGCTTCATTCGCCCTAGTGTTTCGTCGTGGGGAGTACCGGCCCTCTTTGCTAAAAAGAAGATGGTGCCTTGAGACTCTGTATCGACTACCGGAAGTTGAATCGGGCTACGGTCAAGAATAAGTACCCTATGCCCCGTATAGATGATTTGTTTGACCAGTTGAAGGGTTCCCGTTGTTTCTCTAAGATAGACTTGAGATCGGGTTACCACCTATTGAGGGTCAGGGATGAGGATATTCCAAAGACGGCATTCCGTACGCGGTATGGCCATTATGAGTTTCTGGTGATGCCATTTGGGCTCACCAACGCACCGGCAGTCTTTATGGACCTGATGAATCGGATCTTCCGGGAATTCTTAGATCGCTTTGTGGTCGTTTTCGTGGACGACATTCTTATCTATTCGCCTTCTGAGGAGGAGCACGAGGAACACTTGAGAGTGGCACTTGAATTGCTTAGAGCCCATAGGCTGTATGCCAAGTTTGGGAAATGTGAGTTCTGGCTAGGAGAAGTTAAGTTCTTAGGCCATGTGGTATCCAGGAAAGGGGTGTCTGTAGATACATCCAAGATTGAGGCAGTGCAAGATTGGGCACAGCCTAAGAGTGTGTTTGAGATTCGCAGTTTTCTGGGATTAGCTAGGTATTACCGCCGGTTTGTGAAAGATTTCTCCAGGCTAGCTTTGCCGTTAACTAGATTGACGCGGAAAGGGGTCAAGTTTGTGTGGAGTGAGACTTGTGAAAAGTCGTTCCAGGAGTTGAAAGTTAGGTTGACCACCGCTTCGATTTTAATTATTCCTGAGAGAAGTTTAGGTTATGCAGTCTATTGTGATGCCTCACGCGAGGGTTTGGGTTGTGTGTTGATGCAAGAGGGGAAAGTGGTAGCCTATGGCTCACGTCAGTTGAAAATACACGAGAAAAATTATCCTACGCATGATCTTGAGTTAGCAGCCGTGATTTTTGCCTTAAAGATTTGGAGGCACTACCTTTATGGTGAGAGGTTCGAGGTGTTCTCGGACCATAAGAGTTTGAAGTATCTATTTACACATAGAGACTTGAATTTGAGGCAGAGAAGGTGGATGGAGTTCATTGAGGACTATGATTTTGAGTTGCACTATCACCCAGGAAAGGCCAATGTTGTGGCCGATGCCCTTAGTAGAAAATCCATTAGTGATGTAGCTTGTATACCCATCCGAGAGTGGGAGATGTTGGGGCAACTTGGCGAGTTTAATTTGCTTCTGGGCGAATCCGTTGAGGCTGCGGCCTTGTTTTCTGTTGTTGCGCAGCCTACACTAGTGAGTCGAGTGTTAGAGGCACAGGGAGGTGACCTTAAGGTAGAATCCCTCTGGGAGAAGATCTCCGGTGGAAAGGTTGAGAAGGGTTTGTCTATGTATCCCGACCTGAGTGTGAGATACCGAGACCGTTTGTTTGTGCCAGAGTCTTGCCGAGAGAAAGTACTCCGAGAGTTTCACCATTCACGCCTTGCGGTGCATCCGGGAGGCATGAAGATGTATCGAGATTTGGGTCGTCAGTTTTGATGGTAGGGTATGAAGAAGGATGTGGCAGTTTTCGTATCGAAGTGCCTTACTTGTCAGCAAGTGAAGGCCGAGCATCAGAGGCCAGCGGGCTTGTTGCAACCCTTGCCTATTGCCGAGTGGAAGTGGGAGCATGTCACTATGGACTTCGTTGTAGGTCTTCCGAGGACTCAACAGGGTAGTGATGCTATTTGGGTGGTTGTAGACCGGTTGACTAAGTCGGCGCACTTTATCCCTATGCACGTGAGAGATTCGGTAGATCATCTAGCCGATTTGTATATTCGGGACATAGTGAGGTTGCACGGGGGTCCCAGTGACGATCGTCTCAGATAGAGACCCTCGTTTTACCACTAGGTTGTGGCAGAGTTTGCAGAGTGCCTTGGGCACTAAGTTGACCTTTAGTACGGCTTATCATCCTCAGACTGACGGGCAGTTCGAGTGTACTATCCAGATCCTTGAGGCTATGCTTCGAGGTTGTGTCCTTGACTTTAATGGGACGTGGGAGAGGCACTTACCCTTGGTGGAGTTTGCCTACAACAACAGTTTTCAGTCAAGCATCGGTATGGCACCGTTTGAGGCCTTGTATGGCCAACCGTGTAGGTCTCCGGTTTGTTGGGCCGAGGTGGGTGATGCACCTTTGTTGGGCCCGGAGTTAGTGAGGGAAACGACGGAAAAAGTTGAGCTTATCCGTAGGAGGCTTGTTACAGCCCAGAGTCGCCAAAAGAGTTATGCCGACCGTAGGAGGAGGCCTTTGGCATTTGAAGCAGGTGATCATGTTTTCTTGAAAATATCATCGAGGCAAGGTTTGATGAGGTTTGGGAAGAGTGGGGAAGTTATCCCCTCGGTTTATCGGTCCCTTTGAGATCCTTGAGAGGATTGGGGAGGTTGCTTATCGTTTGGCTTTGCCACCACAGTTGTCCAGGGTTCATGACATCTTTCATGTTAGTATGCTTCGGAAGTACGAGCCAGATCCATCGCACGTGTTGGATTGGACCGACTTAGAGGTAGATGAGGATGCCTCGTATGAGGAAAGACCGGTTCAGGTCTTGGATAGGCGGGATCAAGTCTTGCGAGGCAAGACCATTCCCTTGGTAAAAGTTTTGTGGAAGCATCACGGGGTGGAAGAAGCCACTTGGGAACGTGAGTTAGAGGTCCGTGAGAAATATCCGGACTTGTTTGTTGATGTGTAACCATGCATTGGTAATTTTGTAATATTGTTGAACTTTAAGAGCATTGTATATGTCTTAAGTTGTAAAACATTGTATATGTTTTGGTTTATGGAAGTATGTTTTGGCAACTGCCTCAAAATGGAAATGTATATCATGAATATTGAGTATGATATGAAATTGTGGAATGTGGTATTGAAATTTGTGGAATTTCAGGGAATGCATATATATAATGCATGTTGTGGAAAATGTTGTGATTTGCCTCTTGAAAGAAGATGAGATGACCGGTAATGGGTCGAATTGTTGAATTTGTATTGTAATAATGTTGGGAATTGAGAAAATCTTGTTTTTGAAAAAACTTGTATTTAATTTCGGGGACGAAATTCTTTAAGGGGGGAAGGTTATAGCGATCCCGGTTTTCCCTTTCTGTAGTTGTCGTATTCCGGACTTGCTTCCATGGAGTTGATGGTTGTTTATCTTGTTGTCATCCTTTAATTCCGTATGTTTAAGTTTTTGGACGTTTTGGGCAGGTGTGTTACAGGTTGGTTGAGCCTAAGTCTCAAATCTAGTTGCCCAGGTTTTTGGTGTTATGCTCGAGCGGGTTATTCTGCGCTCGAGCGGAGTTTTTTTTTTGGTTGTCCGCTCGAGCGGGCCTTATTGCGCTTGAGCGGGGTTTACACACTCCCAGTATTTCGTGCCTCTGTAAAACTTCTACAGGTGTGTTTTTCACGCTTGAGCGGGTTTCTTTACGCTCGAGCGGGTCGTGCTCGAGCGGGTATGTTGGCGCTCGAGCGGGTAGTGCTTTGTCTGTGAAAGTTCTGGAAGGGGGAAATCTACGCTCAAGCAGACTGGTTTTCGCGCTCGAGCGGATGTACTTTATTCTTGTGTCTTGGCGCTCGAGCGGGCCTTCTTGCGCTCGAGCGTGTCCAGATTTTTGTGCTTAACGCTCGAGCGTCCTGTTCTCCGCTCGAGCGGGAATGTCGTATATCAGAAGGCAGTTAGGCATTTTTGAATCACTTTTTACATTCTCTCTCTCTCTCTCTTACTTTCCCAAAATCGATTTTAAGAGCCTCTCTCTCTAGAAACTCCCTTCTCTCTAGGGTTTGATCTAGTTAGAGTGATTCCCTTCCCTTTGGCCTTTGTAAAAGTTGTGTTAATCGCTGAGGGCTTCGTTTTGATCCGTGGATCTTGGAGTTTGGAGCATTTTGGTTTTCTTCATCTTCTTCCCTTGGGCTCCGAATTTGAGGTAGGGATTCCTACTCACTCTTATGGGTTTTGACCTAGATATTGAGTTTGTTGTATAAATGGTTTTGGGTTTTGGAAACTAGGGTTTCAAATGTATAATTTTGAAAAGAGGGTTTTGTTTATTTTGGACCATAAATATGTATTTGAGTTTCAAAATGAGTATATTGATGTCGTTGGTAAAATATGGACTCTTGGAGTCAATATTGGAAATAAAGGGGAAAATGCCATGTTTGGGTATCTTTGGGTCATTAGTGTAATTAATGACAATTGTTGAGAAAATATGGAATTGAGTTGAATATAATGAAATTGGCTCATTAGGAGATGGATTAGTGAAGTTGGATTTATTAATCACTCCTTTTGGAAACGTGGATATTTATTCTGTTGATGCTTTTATTATCTGTTTAGAAATAATTGCTTTGGGCTACCGGTGGAGGGTAGCTATGATTGTTGTAGACAATGCATGATGATTAGGCAAACTAAAACTAATCAATGGATTGTGTCATCAAATATGACTGTTGAAAGAATACATTAACTTTATGTATTAATTGATTATGTATATGACCTATGTGTATATACAATGTGTTGTGTGGGAGAAGATAGGGGATGTACTCCACGGTTTAGGAAAAGATAGGGGATGGACCTCTAAACCGGTTAATGTTGGGAGAAGATAGGGGATGGACTCCGGTGATACAGCTCATATGCTTATCCGTTGAAATGTTGATATAGCTCATAGGCTTATCTATGGAAGTGTTGATATAGCTCATATGCTTATCTGTTGAGATGTTGATACAGCTAGTATGCTTATCTATTGTGAAATGGGAAACGTTTAATATAAATTATTATCTCATTTAGAGTATTTGGCCAGGTTCTGAGCCATGGTTGTGAATTGAGAATTGAATAAGAAATGGGAAATGAAATGAAACATGGCCACAATTGTCATGTAATGGAAATGGTTTATGAATTGATCTATGTGAGTCAAACATTTATCAATTGCTAATGTCTTAGTTACTGCTCATATTGTGTTTACCGTATCTCTACTGGGCATTGGCTCACCCTTTATGGGACATCATTTTCAGGTACAGGTAGCATGCCACCTCCAAGGACATAGCTTGGATGTCTATAGGAGTTGAAGACTCTTTTTGATTATTTTGTCTGTATTACATGTATGTCAAGCCAAGGGCTTATTTTGTATAGAGTTAGTACTCTTCTTTTTGTAACCAAGTGTTGACTTGGAAAGTTGTAAGCCCTTAGGACATCTGCTTTTGTTGTTAACATGTAATACTGTTGTAAGAACTACTCTGATGAATAGAAAGGTGTTGATTTCTCTTATATCATTGCATGTCTAAAATGATGGATTTTATGTATTTATTTGAGGGCGTTACAAGTCTCTCACCTTTATAACACATCAGAGTGTTGTGTCTGTGTTTTTGGTTTGTCTTGATTCTTGTTTTGAGTCGTTTCGAGTGTCAATAGATGTGTTTAGGTTGTTTTACCTTCGTTTTCTCTTTGTTGAGTCGTGGTGTGCTGTGTTAAGTCGTAGGCTCAATACCCGGTCAAGAACTCATTTCTCAATTTCAAAAATAAATCGTTTTGTGCTCAAAGTGCAGTGCCGTTCTCCACATTTGTACAAAACAAGATTTGTTCTTTCAAAAAACTGCAGGGTTCAACCCAGGTCATATAAGAACAATAAAACAAGGACCTAACTGAAGTTATATAGGTTCCAGACTGCAAAGCAAAAGAAAAGAGGGAAAATATGGAGCATCTGAGTGTGTTTGACCTTCAGCAAATTCCGAGATTACATTTCGGATGTATTTCCTCAGGCCTTGTCAATGCGCCGAAGTATGAGTGTACCTCTACCTCAAGCTCAAGCTCAAGCTCAAGCCTACTTCAAGCCAGAATGGCGATCAGAAGTGCTCTCCCTACGTACTAGTCCCTGCCAGGGGCATCTTGGCTATGTTTCTAATGAGTTCCTAGGAGACCAACTGCGACGGTGGAAACTAGAGTTCGAAATGGCGATGCCTAGAACGCAAAGGTTCGGGATTTTCGGGACTAAAGTCTGGTTTAAACACCCAGGGGTGTATCCTTGGCTTGAAATCTGTATGGAAGCCCCATAGATTGAGATAGCATGTATGCACCTCAATTCTGGATACTGAACCAACCTAGTCTGTCACCCCGTTGGATAATAGGGAAAGTTGTGAATATGATTAGGAAAACAAGCAGCATCCGTGGCTTCTACATGCAGAGGTTACCCCTTGTCAGCATTTCAGAACCTTTGAACTGTGAGTTGAAGGTAAGAGTTCGAAGAACATAAAGGGAGATCCCTGTCAGAGTAGAGTGATTCATCGCCACTCACCCCGTGAGGTGCTTTCTAAAGTGCCGCTTTGATTGTTTATTGAATTTCCTAAACATCATGCACTATATTGCTTGTAACATGTATCATATCATCGCACTTATTGCATTTATTTGCATCTTGTGTTATCTTGTATCATTTATCCTTTTACGCTGAGTAGTGTTTAGGACCGTTGTCCCCCAGGGCTTTTCTCAGGTTGCGGATGAGTGCGCTCCTGATTGCTTTCCTTCGAACCTCTTCTCACAATTTCAGCATGGTTAGAGTGTTCTTTTCCTCACACGATTTCAACGTGTTTGGAAGTTATCTCAGGTTGCGCATGAGTGCGCTCCTGATTGCTTTTCTTCGGACCTCTTATCACGATTTCAGCGTGGTTAGAGTGTTCCTTTCCTCACACGATTTCAGCGTATTTGGAATTTATCTCAGGTTGCGTGGAACGCACCTGAGCGGTTGTTTTCAAACCTCTTCTCACGATTTCAGCGTAGTTAGAATGTTCATTTCCTCACACGATTTCAGCGTGTTTGGAAGTTATCTCAGGTTGCGCATGAGTGCGCTCCTGATTGCTTTTCTTCAGACCTCTTCTCACGATTTCAGCGTTGTTAGAGTGTTCCTTTCCTCACACGATTTTAGCGTGTTTGGAAGTTATCTCAGGTTGCGCATGAGTGCGTTCCTGATTGCTTTTCTTCGAACCTCTTCTCACGATTTCAGCATGGTTAGAGTGTTCCTTTCCTCACACGATTTCAACGTGTTTGGAAGTTATCTCAGGTTGTGCATGAGTGCGTTCCTGATTGCTTTTCTTCGGACCTTTTCTCACGATTTCAGCGTGGTTAGAGTGTTTCTTTTCCTTACACAGTTTCAGCGTGTTTGGAATATATCTCAGGACGCATGGAGTGCACCCCTGGATGGTTTTCTTAGGACCTCTTCTCACGATTTTCAACGTGGTTTGAGTGTCCCCTTCCTCACACGATTTCAGCGTGTTTTGGGATTTGTTCTTCCTCCTCTCACGATTTTAGCGTGGTTGGAATATGTCACCCCTTTGCATCTACTGCATCGTATCTGTTTTATTGCCTACATCGTTTCCATGTTAAGCTTTGTTTGGCATGTGCTCATACATCTCCTTCGTTAAAGCATGGTTCTGTGATAATGTGTACGCGTTTATTCCACTAAGAGAATTATGGTCTGAGGGTGTCGGCACCTTTTCTATGTTAGACGTGGTCTAGTTTGTGTCCATACCTTTTCTAGGTAAAATGTGGTTTGGCCGCACGCCTTATTCACTACATCCATTGCATCCATTGCATTGTAATTTGTTTTGTTGTATTCAGCATGTAGGATCACGATCTTTTCTCAGCAGATCATTCCACAGTTATATTATCCCACCCAATCACTTGTATTCTTTCTGGGAAACACACAGTTTTGCATGTGCACACGCCTATTCCACTAAGAGAATTGTGGTTTGAGGATTCCGGCACCTTTTCTGTGTTAAATGTAGTTTGATTTTGCATCTCCATCCCTTTATGATATTTGTGTGGTTTTGCACTACTTGTGGTTTGACAATTCAATTACATTGTTGTAGACACCCCATTTTTGACCGTCCTCAAGACTTGGACGTCACCGTTGGAACACTCGGTGATTATCCATGCTTGTGTTCGTTTGGAGTTCCCGGAGTTCTCGGCTCGCGCGCCTTGCCTCAGGACCTCCGAACTCAACCGTTCTGTGTCTGGTTTTGCACCAAACGCTTGTGTTTTGCCTTGGAAGGGCAAGGAATGCTTTATGAGGCATCCCCACACACCACCGGCACTGGCTAGAGGCCACCGGCTGGCTGGTGTTGCCACCGGCACTATGTTGTGCCGGTCGGCACTATTTTGTGCCGGTCGGCACTCTTTTTGGCAAAATGACCATTTTGCCCTGCCGACCACTGTGCACTTGCTTTCTGAGATATTTTCAGACAGCTGTGTGCCAGTAGCTTCCCCTCCATACACGTGTATGGAGGGATGAGCCCTTGTTTGCTTAGCTTGTAAGTCTTACAAGTTCTATAAGAGAGAAGACTCTCCTCTTGGCTCAAGGGTTAGCAAATTTAGAGAGTTAGAGAGAGAGAGGGAGAGAGAAGCTCTGGTTTTTTCCTAGGGTTTGAGTTGCATACACCTTCTATCTCCATCCTTCTCTTGTGTGTCTAGGTGTTTTGTGCCTTACTATTGCACACAAACACCTAGTGTTTCACCTTCTCCTTGCAACTGAGGTTCTAAGGGCTGGTTTTTGAAGTTCTTGACTGATTTGGAGCTCAAGGGACCAAGCACAACAACCTTTGTGAAGATAGTCATCAAAGGTAAGAAACTACCCCTTTATTCCCCATTTTTGCGATCCTTTTTTACCTAGTTTAGAACAGTTTTTGGGCTTAGTGTTTGGCACATAAAAGTTCTGATTTTTGACCCCTCTTTATTGTATATTAAGAGTGCTTAGTGGTTTGGGGAGGTTTGACCCCCTTTAGGCCTTGAAAAGGCCCTTTTTTGTGCTATTTTGTGGAGATCCGGGACTGTCATGCTTGGGCCTCTCCACCACTGAAATCTTGAGGGATTTCAGTGGTGGAGATGGTGCCTTAAAGTTCTAGGAAGGAGAGGGCCACCCCCTCTTCTTGTTGTCCTTGAAAAGGGCATGTTTTTGGCCTCCAAAGGAGCACCATGCTTGAGTGTGTGTTGAGCATGTTTAGGTTGTTCTCCATGCTTATATTGCCATGATATAACATGTTTCTAAGTTGGTTTTGGTCTCCTATGCATGCTTAGCATAGATCCCATGTAATGCCTCTTTGTTGCTTTAACATGCCTAGGTTGTGTGCCTCCATTTCTAGCATGTTTTAGGCTCACATCCATGAAGCTTGTATGCTTTTTTTTGCCATATATGAGGTCTGTCCATAGTCATTTTGGTCGACCATGACTTGTATTCCATGTCCTCTTTATGTTTGGCTTGTTGGCCTTAAGGGTACAAGTGTATAGCATGCCTTGCTTGCATTACTTTTGATGGTTTGGAACCATTTCACATGCTATTTCAGTCCCTTAGAGGTGCTTGTATGCTTACATTGCATGCCTCTTTGTTGTTTCTTAAGCTTGTGTTGCATGCTCCATGTTTAGGCCTTGTTGCATGCCTTTGAATTTATGTCTCTTAGATGCCATCTAAGTGGTCCCTTGGGCCTAATTTGACATGCTAAAACTCTGTTTTAGGTTGTTAAGTGCATGCCATAATATTTGCCTTGTATAAGCATGGTTTAATGCCTTATTGACTTGCTTTGAAGCTTAGGCCATTTTGCATGCTTTGTTTGGCATACCTCATTGCATGATTTGGCATCATGTTTGACATGAATTTTAGAGCTTTCAATGCATGCTAGTTGGCTAGGTTTTGGTCTCTTCAAGTGTGCTTAAGAGTTGCCATGATTCATGCCTTAGTGTTGATGCTTTAACATATGCATGTGTGTGTGTGTCTAGTCTCCATTTGTAGGCATTTTGGCCATTGATTTTAGGCCTTTTGAGTTGCCTAAGTCCACCATTTCATTGGTTTGCATGTTTGACTTACATGCTTGTTTGAACTCTTTGCATAAGTGCATCACATTATCCATGTTGCATGCTAGATAATATGCTTAGGGCTTCATCACATTGGCATGCATACCAAGCCTCTTGAAGTGAGTTTGATAGAGGTTTGGCACCCCTTTGTGCTTGTTTGCATGGCATGCATTTGAAAGCAAAGTTGCATTCTTGGTTCTTAGGGCCATCACGCATGGAAATGCGCGATTGGTGGTCCGGGAATCAAGGCACATGCCCCCTTGAGCCAATAACATGATAAAGGGTGTGTGTAGTGCATAAATGCCTTGAATCACATTGCCATGCATTTTGTTGTCCTCTGCTGCTGTGGTCTGCAGGTTCTGCAGGAATTTTGTGCCGACCGGCACTGTTTAGTGCCGACCGGCAGTAATTTGGCAGCCGATAGCTTTATTGAGTGCCGGTGGCACATACTTCAGCCGGTGATGCTCTGCCTCAGCTGGTGGTACTCCCCAATGCCCTGAGAGGCACTCCTGGGACTTTGGCAATTTTCTGAGGAGGATGTCAGGGAAAACAGAGGCACACTTGCATGACAGTGCGATTCCGAGCGAATCCCGGGCGCGCGACGCATTTGGACCCTCCTCCCGAGGCATTTACTGCTTTAATTAGATTTATTATTTGTCTAATTAATTTAGTCAATTTGTAATAATTAATTACCTTGCGTAGTTAATTAATTTGTATTATTCTTTTAGTCCCTTCGAGCGAGGGCAAATTTGTAATAAGTGTGTGTGAGTGGGTGTATGTCTTCCAATCCCCACTTCTTTCTATCCCTTTTATTTACCTGCTTACGATGGTAGATTAGGGCATACTTATTTTAGCATACTTTATGCAATGCATGCGTGCATTCATGCATTTGTTTACATGCACCGGGCTCGGTACATCATACAAACTGCATTGCAATTTTCAATTTCTAATTGAATACGTGCATCAAATGACAACATTTCATATGCCATGTTTAGGATTAGCCGAGCCTATTCTAGATTACATCTTGTCTGTGTTGCATTAGCCACTTAACATGAACTAGGTCATGCATGTTTGCTAACTAGTTTACTGTTTTTGGCACGGAGTACGATGTAAGTATTTTACGCTTTAGCATACCACATGCGTGTGAATGTTGCCATGACAGTATGCTTACCATGCGGCTAAGTGCTTACATGAGATAAACTGTTTAAATGCCTGTGGGTGGAGGATGGATTGCCTGAGTTGGAACAACTCATTGAAATCCGTATTTTAGCCTACTTGCGAGTAGCAAAATTTAACACGCTTTTCGAGACAAAACGGATATGCAATGTTTATTTCCAAGTTAGGCGATCTAGTCTATACTTTTGTGTTGTGAGCATCACATAGTAATTCTAGGTTAATAACCGGAATAAGAACGCATAAAGTTTTCAAAAACGGATATCACGGTTAGTAGAGGCCGGTCTTCGGACCGGGCGAAAGGGGGTGCTCATAGCTGACCTTCCCCGATCGTACCCAAGCTCCCGAGCCAAGACCACTTTGGTGATGACGGACACGTGGCCTTCGGCACCGAGTCAGGGTTTCCTAAATTTCCCAATTAAAAAAATATTTAGGTGGCGACTCTGTAATCTGGCAAAGCAGTCCATGTTTGGCACTACTTTCAAAAAAATCTGTTTTCTCCAAACGATTTGCCGGATTTGGGACTCTTTGGTTCAGATTTAGAACCGCAACAAGAAGGAGAGTCCGAGCTGTAACCCGTGAGTTCCCTCGCGGACCTGTTACAATTGTATATAATGTGCATTGTTTGGTTGCATTGCATATCGTCTGTATTGTTTTGTTATATTGTGTATCATTTTACATCCTGCCCCTGAACTACGCTGGTTTGATTCTTTGCAAAGGGATACGTAAGCAGCCTGCGGGCGCAACCATTTTTTTTGTCTTGTTTGTTTGCCCAAGCCTTACGGCCTTGTCAAAAATGGGTCGTCTCTGGGCTTTGACATTCACTCACGTCACTTCATGACTTTGAGCTTGGTCAAAGAGGGGCAACTGTAGACACCCCATTTTTGACTGCCCTTAAGACTTTGGTGCTACTGATTGTTTACTTGGTGGTGAAAGTTGTGCAGTGCAAAGGTTTGATTTCTTCGGCAAGAGGAGCTTCAAATCCCAAACCTCATACCCCATTTGTGGACCAAAACCATTTGGACCAAAATGATTTTAAATCTTAAAACACTCTCTTTCAAAACATTTTTGAAAAAGTTCCTAAGATGTTCTGAGGCTCGCATTTTGTTAAAGTTGTGCTTTTCAGTAAACCGAGCAAGGACAGAGTGGAAATGCATGAAAGAGAGGTGAACTCTTTGAAAAATCTTTCAAAACACCTTATAGGGGTTTGGGGTTGAAGAAAATTGGAGGAGAGGGAAGAAACCTAGTTGGGAAAGAAGATGAGCAATGAAACCGTTAAGAGAGAGTCAAGCAGCCCTCGCTAAATCGGGCTTATCCTTTTGTATACTTGGATTTCAGCTATGAGGCCACCACCGTTGGAAAGAAGACTTCCTGGGATTCATTTTACACTCAAGAATATTCTGAGGCCAAGTCCGAATGAGGGAGATATGGTTGGTTGAAGTTGGGCATCAATCGGTTACGACCGAAACTGAGCAGTCTTCACTAAAATGAGAATAACTTTTTTCACACTTGGAATTTTGAGGTGAGATTTCCACCATTGGAAAGCTTACTTGCGGGGCTTCAATTTAGACACAAGAATGACCTGTAAAGGAGTCCAGACAAAGGAGATATGCCTGTTTGAAGTCGGGCTTGGAAGCAGACTTTTGGTGATCGGCCGGCTACCATCAGTGGACGACCGACCACCACAAGTGGACGACTAGCCAGAAAAGTGGGTTGTCGGTTACTAAAGTGGCCGGCCGGCCACTAGTGTCCCAAACTCAGATATTTTGCAGATCTTTTCCCTCCAGCTGTTCTACACAACCTCCAACTGTCCCATTTTCAGATATTTCAACCAAGGCTTGTATTTTTGCTATGTATGGAGGCCATATCTCTTGTTTTGGAGGGGTTAGCAATTTTGGGAGCCTCTCTCTCTAGAAATTTTGTGAGCAAAAATTTTGCCTCTCTCTGTTTTTGAGTTTTTGGACTAATTTTGACCAGAGGAAGGTGGCTGGCCTTGCTGTTCATCAAGGGTTCTTCAAGGGTAATCTTTTCACTTTAGATTCCCCAATCTTGCACTAGATTTTTGCCTATCTTGCATACTGATTTAAGCTTTGTGTATAACTAAAAAAAGTCTTGTATTTGCATGCTTGAGATACTTCATTAAGGTTGTTTTGGTGTTAGGGGTCGATCCCCCCCTCTTAGGCCTTATTTGGCCCTTTTGGTGCCTTCCTTTTTGAACTTTGGTTGCCTTTGTGTATTGACTTTCTCACCACTGAAATCCAGTGGATTTTCAGTGGTGAAGAAGGGGTTTTAAGGTCTTGCATAGGGGAGGGACACCCCTCTCCCTTGGTCTCTCTTTTTTGCATATTCTTGGCTCATAAGGGTAGCATGCATGATTAGGTGTTTTTGGTTCCATTTCAGAGGTTTTTGTATGTTGTTAGGTCATAATATGCCTCTGTTTTTTGTTGAATTAGTGGTCTCTTACATGCTTAATATACTTGCTTTGTATTCCCTAATTTTTACCTAGAAATGCATCATGACATTTGACCACCATGCTCTCATATTTTGGCTTTACTTTGTGAAGTTCTTGGCCATGTTTTGTCATGCTTAAGGTCTGTTGACCACTGATTTGGCCATGTTTGACATGTTTGATATAGTTGCTATGCATTTTGATTTGTGAGCCTTAAGGGTGTGAGTCCCTAGCATGCATTGGTTAGGCTATTTTAATGATTTGGAATCATTTAACATGCCATTTCAGTCCCTATATCATGCTTACATGCCTACATTTATCAACTTTTTTCATGCCTTGAAATGTTGGTCTTCCATGTCTTGGGATAGGTCATTGTGCATGGCCATGTGTTTGAGGCTTTGGGATGCCATGTATGTGGATTTTTTGGGGCTCATTCTCATATGCTATAGCACTGATTTTGTTGGTCTAATGTCCATGTTTGTCTCCCTTTAGGCATGCTTGAGTTTGCTTTTGTACCTTAGTCTTGGGCTCATTGATTGGCATGTTTGTCTTATATGATTGGCACCATTATTTTGGCACCTTTGGCCACCGTTTTTGGGGTAGGCTGAGCCCCCCCCCCCCCCTCTTTGTGGTCTAAATCCACCTTTGCATGAGCATGTTTCATTACATTAGAAGCATGCTTGCATCGTATCCTACTTGCATGTTTGCTTAATGTTGAGCTATCTCATATATTTGTTGCATATTTGGTATGATTTGTGCCTTAACTTCATTTGCATGCTTGAGTCATGTTTGTATACTTGCATTGCATTGTTTGGCTTGGGGTGTCAAGCCAAACTTGAGGGGTGAGAAGTGTTCATACTTCAAATAATGCAACACCTCTCAACCCTTGGTCGCCGAGGCCCTTGACTCTAACATGATGGGGTCTTGGTACTCATTTGTGTGTTGCATGCATTTTCATTGAATGGCAAGCTTGACTTCTTAGGCCATCATGCCTAATTGATGGCCCGAGAATCGAGGGTCATGCTCCCTTGAGTCTATGGCATGATAGGGAGTGTGACCATGCTTACATTTGCTTGAAATTCCATGCCATACACTGCTTGCCCTCTGTTGCTGTCAAAACTGATTTCTGCAGGATGTTTTGGCCGGCCGGCCAAATATAGTGCCGACCGGCCATCAATGAGTTGCCGATAGCTTCATCAGTGGCCGGTGGTAATTTCCCATGGCCGGTGGCCATCCCTCCCAACCGGTGGTGCTCCACAGTGTGCATAAAACCTGTCCTGAGACTTGTGTAGTCTTCAGAGGAGCTAAGCAGTGAAAACAGAGGCAGCAACGCTATGGCAGCGAGTTTTCGGGCAGTACGAGTTAAGCATGTATCATCCGAACATTTCGAAGGCGGGGCTGTGGCCATTTGAATTTTGCATTTAATATTTTAATTAATTAGGAGTTTTGTAATAATTAATTTAGCATTATTTATTCGGATTGTATTATTCTTTCGGTCTCTCCGTGTGAGGGCGTATTGTAATAAGTGTGCGTGGGTGTGTGTATGTCTTCCAATCCCACATCTTTCTTCCCTTTTATTTACCCGCTTATGATGGTAGACTAGGGCATATTTAAATTAGCATACCTTATGCAATGCATGCGTGCATCCATACATTTGTCTTGCATGCACCGGGCTTGGCGCATCATGCTAACTGCATTTGTATTTCAATTCCAAAGTTGAATACATGTTAATTGTAGCATCATCATAGGCCATCTTAGAATAGCCGAGCCTATTGTAGTTGCATCTTGCATGTGTTGCATTAGCCATCTTAACATGAACTAGGATCATGCATATGATTACTAACTAGTTTTTTGTTTTGGCTTGGAGTACTAGGTAAGCTTTTATGCTTTAGCATACCTCATGCATGTGAGTGTTGCCATAATAGCATGATTACCATGAGGCTAGCTGCTTATGTGATATAACTGCTTGAATGCCTGTGGATGGAGGTTGAATTACTTAAATTGGAATAGTGCATTAAAACTGTGAGTTTTAAGCCCGCTAGATAGTGGCAAAACCATCTTTTCTAAAAGCCCACTCGAAGGTGGCAAAACCTACATTTTAGCCTACTTGCGAGTAGCAAACAATTTTCAAAACAAACATGAAATGTTTCATTCCAATTTAGGCGATTTGGTCTATACTTATTTGTTGTGCGCATAACATAGTAATTCTAGGCTAATAACCGGAATAAGAACACATAACGTTTTCAAAATAGGATATCATGGTTAGTAGAGGCCAATCTTCGGATCGGGCGAGAGGGGGTGCTCATAGCTGACCTTCCCCAATCGTACCCAAGCTCCCGAGCCGAGGCAACTTTGGTGATGACGGACACGTGGCCTTTGGCACCGAGTCAGGGTTTCCTAAATTCCCCCATAAAAAATATTTAGGTGGCGACTCTGTATCTGGCAAAGCAGTCCATATTTGGCACTTCTTTCAAAATCTATTTTTTTCCTCAAAACGAATTGCCGGATTTGGACTCTTTGGTTCAAGATTAAGAACCGCGACAACAAAATTGAGTCCGAACTGTAGTGAGGTCCGTCGCGGACTTGTTACAGTTTTTGGCAACTCTGCTGGGGACTTAGAGAGCTTGACTCGAACTCGTGATATCTTGTTTTGATTTCGCTTATGTGTCTCTTTGCATTGCATGTGGATTGGTGCGCCTAGGACACCGTGTTGGCCATCTGCTATTCCTGAGCGGTTTGCCGGAGGCATGACTTTGTCAAAGCATGCCATAAGGCTGACCGGTTGCGGGCTCTGCCAGTATGCGAACACAAACCCCGGTTTACCAGGGCACCCTTTTGACCATTCGACCTAGTGCATATTCGGAATCCATAGTGACCATTCCAAACTAGGACAGGTTGCTTACCCGATTATAGGTTATTTGAAACCGCTGCGTGCGTAGTGAGACCCTAGCTTCTGACAAAATAGGACAGGGAAACCCTACCCCAACATAGGGGTGTTTTGGCTCTCTGTTACTTGCTATGTGTTTTTAGAGTGTATCTATGCAGGGAACACACATATTAGTTCGCAAGTTTGAGTGTCAGGCCTGCGGGCATCAGTGTTTTTGGGAATCAGTTATCTGCGGGTATCAGATTCAGACTTAGGGGCAACGGTTTGGAAACAGTGATCGGTGATTAAGGAACAGTACATTCAGCTTGTTGGCAATTTGTTGTGATATTCAGCTGTGTGTTGTTTTATTTTTACGTTGTTACGTTGTCCGATTGTCTGTTTATTTATACGCTTTATTATCTTTTTTACTAGGTAGTCGAGCACAATTGCTTCTGACTCAGTAGATATTCCCCAAGCACTCTGGACTAGAGGTCGTCGACCCTATCAATCTGAGGATCTGATAGACGGACAACCAGTGTACCACTCTCTACCCCCGGTTACTAGACGGAGGGCAGCTAGGCAGAGGGCATCAGTTCAGCAGTCAGTACAGAGGGCTTTGTCTACCCCACCTGTGCACAGTAGGGATCAGGATTCTGCTTCTCCCACAGAAAGGGAACATATACCGATAATTCAGTCAGAGCAGAACAGTATGGCCAGCTTAGAGGAGATGGTGCGCCAACTTCAGGAGAGCATGAAAATGATACAGCAGGATGCTGTCCGACAGGCAGAGTTTGCCAAGCAGCAAGCCACGGTTATGAATGAACAAGCAGAGTTAATCGCGAGGCTACAACAGCAAAACGGAGCATCTGCTTCGCAGTAGGTTCCTCCCCCGCCAGGAGTTCCAACCCTCGGGGAGACAGCTAATGTTCAAAATGATACAGATATTCCCACAGGACCGCCTCCGCCCCCGATCCTACCCCCAATCCCACCCCAGTTATCCAAAACACCCACCAACCTACCGGACTCTCCCTTTGAGTTCGAGATAGATCCCACAGCACTGAAGTTGAGCAAGCTTGAAAAGCTGTTCAAGAGATCCCAGGGAGTCAAGACCATCCCTGACATTGAAGATGGATATACCGACGCAGCCGTGACGCTACCTGACAGATTCAAAATGCCTCATGTCGACCGGTTTGATGGGTCCGGGGACCCTATGGTGCACCTAAGATTGTTTTCAGATGTTTTAAGGCCAATGGGCCTCACTAGATTGCAGAAGCTGTCTCTGTTCGGCCGGACCCTGTCGGGTGTGGCGGCCATATGGTATGCCAAATTAGAAGATGACGTCAAAAGAAAGTGGGACGAAATGGCTGAGGCCTTCATCGCGCAATACTCATATAATACGCAAATTGAGATTATGACTCGTGATCTCGAGACAACGAGGCAAGAGCCTAAAGAGAGCTTCTCAGAATTCGTGATCAGATGGAGGGCCAAGGCTTCGATGATGACCTTAAGGCCCACGAACAAAGATCAGATTCGGATGATTGTGCGCAATCTTCAGCCGAAGTTAATGCAGAAGATGATTGTACTCCCCTTCTCTACCTTTTCCGATCTACATGAAATGGGGGTACAGATTGAGGATGCATTGAAGCAAGGCTTAATCGATAATGACCAGGAACAACCCCGAAGAACTTTCAACCACAACACTAATGCGGGCCCGAGTGGCGCTACAACTACCAGGACCTCCGAAGTGAGTATGGTCACCACCAACCCCCCTCCAAGAACCATGGCAGCCACGCCATTCTCCAGTGCGTCCGGAAGCCATCCACAAACAGCCAAATACCCACCCAAAAATACAAGAACCTTCGTTCCACTGTATATGCCCCTGTCCAAAGCTCTGGGGGTTTTAATCAGAAAAGGGCACTTGAAGCCCCTAGAGCTGCGGTCATTACAGGAAAAACTTCCCCCTACCCACAATCCAGCCAAGTATTGCGCATTTCACCAACAGCACAGTCATGATACTGACCTGTGCTACCGATTACGTCATGAGATTCAAGATCTCATCAATAATGGGGTGATTATGCCTCCCGAGAAACCCAATGTTACAACCAACCCACTCCCTACACACAACCAAGCTCCACCTCCCAAAAGAGTTAACTGTATCCAGACTGGGGTCGTGTCTTACGATCCTAGCATCTATATTACTCCTTCCCATCTACCTAAGCCGGAGGTGCTCCTTCCCGACTACACTGACTTTTTGTGCATGCTGGACATCTCTACAACCCAACCTGAGTCAGTGGAGGTGGCTGTTGAAGAGAGTACAGGGGAGTTTACGGAGGAGGATGGAACTGTTGAGTCGAGGTTTGAGCAGTCTGGGAATTTTGCTGGGGAAGCCTACGATCCGAGTGATCACATCCTGTCAGCAGACCAGCCTGAACCAAGTATAGAATTGCCAAAGAGAGCAGAACTGTGTGTGATCCGGGGGGATAGATTTGAGCAGGGGACGGATGATTTGACGGCCGTAGAAGAGGACTTTGCCAACCTACAGTTTTTCGATGACTAAGAATCAAGGGGCGCAGCAGTCAACTGGTTCGATTATGAGGAATCGGCAGAGGGCACTGGATGGCTGGATGATCAACCGGATGTGGTGGAAGAGTTCCAACCAGAACGGGGCCCAGCAGGGGCGAGGGTATCAGTTGAGGCCGGAAGGGCCGAGAGTCAGAGTACATTGCCGGAGAGCGCCGGTACGAAGAATTTCGCTCAGGATTGGAGCATCTTGACTACAGGGATTATTGAACAGCCAGCTGTATTAACACAGTCGGAACAGGAAAGATTTAAAGATTCTGAGAAAATCAGGAAGGCTAAGGCTCATGTGAGGACTAAAACCGCTACGAGCACAAAAACAGAGGATGCTGCGAGCATAGGGATGGAAGGTATTGCGAGCATGAGAACAGTCGTACCAGAGCCGGACAGGTGTCTGTCGGCTGCAGATGGAATGTGGTGGGAGGACGACGATTTATGTCTTGTCCACACGGACGAAGATTGGGGAAACAACCAACCCGACAACACTTGGTACATTAGAGAAGTCGACCATATGACAAGGAGTGGGTGGTACTTCAAACCCCCGCACCTAGATCAACCAGAGGCTTCTGGGAAAGACAGGGAGACTGAGAAACAGAAGGAGAAACAACTTGAAGAGGAGGCTGTGCTCAAACAGTTAAAAAAGATACAAGCAGACATCTCCATTTGGGGGCTGCTTATGGCATCACGAGTACACAGACAGGCCGTCCTATCGGCCATAGACAAGGCCAAGCTTTCGATAGAAACCACGCCAGAACAGCTGGTGGGATTAGTCTTTCCAGGAGGGGCTGCCCCGACGCTGACTTTTTCCGACAAGGAACTGCCACCTGAGGGGGCAAACCATAACAAGCCACTCTACATCTCCGTGGAGTGTAAGAATAAATGAATACCGGTGGTTCTTGTCGATACCGGATCAGCCATCAACGTCTGCCCGGCAAGAACAGCATATGCGATCGGTTTGAAAATCGCGGATTTTGTACCAACGACCCAGGTAATTCAGGCATACGACAACACGAGTAGAGAAGTCATGGGGACGGTGAAAATTCAGACTAAAGTGGGGCCGGGACAGCATGAGATAGATTTCCATGTCTTAGAGGTTCCTGCAACCTTTAACCTGCTTTTGGGCGGCCGTGGCTGCATCAGGTAAAGGCGGTGTCCTCCACCTTACATCAAATGGTGAAATACCCCTATGGGAAGGGAGTAGCCATTGTTTTTGGAAATTCATCGATTCATCCACCACCGGAGGTGTCTACGCCTGTTCTAGAAATTGAACACGGCATGGAGGATGTGTTCATATCAGGCTTTTCCCTGGCTGAGGCTCGGGTTGTACAGAACATCATGGCTATTAACGAAGGGATATATGTCAGTGCTCAAGCAGTATACCTCATGAACAAGCTCCAACACATCCCCGGGATGGGATTGGGAAAGAGTGGCCGGAAGGGTGCCGCAACATTGGCCGAAGTGCCACACAACCCCCATACCTTTGGCTTGGGTTATCTACCCACCAAAGAGGATTGGGTAAGAAAGGGAAAGGAAATGGCCGGAAGAGCCAGAGCAAAACAAATGGGGAAACCTTTTGAGTTGATGCACCGGCCCATCCGGGGTACCCTAAACGGACGCTTCGTCCGGGAGGGGGAAGATTTTCCATTCTGTGGCTTTCCGAAGCCGTGGTTGAACGCAGAGAGAAAGCGTGTGCCAGGGTTTGAAATTTTCTTTGACCTACAGTTATTTGGGGATGAGGTTGCCGAAGAGTAGACAGACCCGACAGTTGAGGCTGAGCATGGTAGGGAAATGGAGTCTGAAGACACCGAACTTGAAATGGGGGTAGCACTGGCATATCTACTTTTAGATCCTTCGATCGACCAGCTGTGCTTGGGGGATAACTTCTCGGTGTCCATGATCAGGAATGAAACGGCCGCGAGCCTACCATCAACTATTTTGGATGCATCCATCGCGCCCTCTCTCGTTTGGTAGTACGAAGAGGGATTTCTATTGAGCAGCACCGGGTCAGGTAGTGAGCCGGAATCTGATTCCACCGAGTCTTGTGAGTCGGAATCAGGTTCCAGCTCGACTGAGTCTGAGTTCGGTATTCCTGGGGGTGATAACCCGGATGCCACAGTCCTGTCCAAGTCGTCTTTTTCTTTCTCCTTTGAGTCTGTTGTAACAGAAGAATTGGACGGTTTGGAAGCACTTAATGAGAATGAGGTGAATGTGGTTTCTGAGTACTTCTCTGTGCCTTTGATTTATTGCTTGAATCAGGACTTTCAAAATTTTGATAAAAACGACGAGGAAGAAATTCCTCCGGTTTTGCAACGTTTGATTGATCAAGAGCAAGAAAGCTTTGTCAAACCCTTAGTGGATGAAATCACTACCGTGAACATTGGTACTGAGAAGGACCCGCGGCTGGTCCAGATCGGGTCCATGTTGTCTTCGGAGGAACGCGACCGCTTAGTCGCTTTATTAAAAGATTTCAAAGATGTTTTCGCGTGGTCCTACGAAGACATGCCTGGGATCGATCCTGAGATTGTACAGCACCGGATCCCTCTTGACCCCGAGGCCCGACCTGTCAAACAGAAACTCAGAAGGATCCGCCCCGACTGGGCCATCAAGATTAAGGAAGAGGTCACCAAACAGATCGACGCAGGCTTCCTGCTGGTATCCGAATACCCGACTTGGTTGGCCAACATTGTTCCAGTGCCAAAGAAAGATGGCAGAATCCAAGTATACGTGGATTTCAGGGATTTGAACAGAGCTAGTCCGAATGACGACTTTCCCTTGCCGCATATTGATGAATTGGTGGATTTCACAGCGGGACATGCTTTGCTTTCATTCATGGATGGCTTCTCCGGCTACAATCAGATAGTAATGGCACCCGAAGACTGGGAAAAGACTGCATTCACCACCCCGTGGGGGACATACTGCTATAGAGTCATGCCGTTTGGACTGAAGAATGCTGGAGCTACTTATCAATAGGCCGCGACCACAATACTGCATGACATGATCCACAAAGAGGTTGAAGTGTATGTAGACAACATGATTGTCAAGTCCAAAGAAAGAAAGGGCCACTACACTGCCTTACAAAAGTTCTTCCAAAGGATCAGGGAATTTCGGTTGCGGCTGAATCCGCAAAAATGTACATTCGGTGTTACAGTGGGAAAAATGCTAGGGTTTCTGATTACACAAAGGGGCATCGAAGTCGACCCTTCCAAAATCAAGGCCATCTTAGAAATGCCACCACCAATGACCGAAAAAGAGGTGCGAGGCTTTCTGGGTAAAGTGCAATTCATAAGACGGTTTATCTCAAAATTAACCTTGACTTGTGAACCACTTTTTGGTCTCCTGAAGAAAGGAAAGAAATTCCAATGGGACGGCCGATGCCAAGCTGCTTTTGAACAGATCAAGAAATACTTACAGAACCCACCCGTGTTATCACCGCCAGAACCGGGAAGACCGTTGATATTGTACCTTTCAGTAACTGAGACTACAATGGGCTGCATGCTCGCACAAGAATCGGAGGATAAGGTGGAGAGGGCTATCTACTATCTGAGCAAGAAGATGTTGGATTACGAGACCCGCTACACTCCGCTGGAGAACGCTTGTTTGGCTTTGGTATGGGCTACCAGGAAGCTGCGGCACTACCTGTTAGCTCACTATGTAATGTTGGTTTCACGACTTGATCCCATCAAATATCTTTTCGAGAAACCGGCACTTACGGGTAGGCTAGCTCGTTGGTTGCTGTTGCTCTCCGAATTCGATCTGAAATATGTGACACGCAAGTCAGTAAAGGGGAGGGCGGTAGCAGAGTTCCTTGCCAACCACCCGATTGAAGGGGATGAAGCAGTCGAGTACCTGTTGCCAAATGAAGCCATTTTGTATGTTGAAGATGAAACTTGGACAATGTACTTTGACGGAGCGTCAAACCAATACGGGTATGGGATAGGAGTGTTGCTGATAGCACCTGACAATTCCCGTATCCCTCTAGCATTTAAGCTCTGGTTCAAAGTCTCGAACAACAAGGCAGAATATGAGGCATGCATCGCCGGTCTAGAAGCAGCCCTAGAATTAGGGGCAAAACGGTTGGACGTCATTGGGGACTCGAACCTTGTTGTTCTCAAGCAAAAGGAGACTAGAAGGTCAAGGAAGAAAAAATGATAATTTACCACCAGACCTTGGATTTGTTAATTCCTCGGTTTAAGAAGCTAAATTTCACTCATCTAGTAAGAGAGAACAACAGGTTCGCAGATTCACTAGCAAATCTATCTTCCATGATAGACATCCCGTCTGGAGTCCGGATGCGTCCAGTCATCATTGACCAGAAGTTTGCGCCAGCATATGAGTCAATTTCTACCATAGATGAGGTTCAGGACGAAAACCCCTGGTATTCCGACATTTGGAACTTCTTGGAGAAGGAGACGTATCCGCCAGGGGCAAATGCCAAAGATAAAAGGGCAATCAGAAGAATGGCTGTTCAGTTCATCATCTGCGGGGGTAAGCTGTATAAGAGAGGTCATCTGGGAATGCATAAGCTGTGTGTAGAAACAGAGGAGTCGAAGCGCCTGATGGAGGCCATCCACGGAGGAGAATGTGGGGCGCATATGAATGGGGTAATGCTAGCGCGAAAGATCCTCACACAAGGTTATTATTGGTCCACCATGGAGGAGGATTGTATTGGCTTTGTTTGGCGATGCCACAAATGCCAGATCCATGCAAACCGCATGAACATCCCGCCGTCGAAGCTATACAACATGACTTCGCCATGGCCATTTTCAGTTTGGGGAATCGATGTGATCGGGGCTGTCACTCCAAAGGGGTCGAATGGGCATGAGTTCATCCTGTTCGCGATAGATTACTTTACGAAGTGGGTCGAGGCCCAATCTTATGCAGTGTTGAAGGCTTCGCATGTCGCGAAGTTTATCAGAAACAACATCATCTGTCGCTACGAAGTCCCAAACGAGATTATTTCAGACAATGGTTCCCACTTTAAGAAGGAGGTGATTGATTTGTTAGAGAAATACAATGTGGCTTTTCATAAGTCATCCACATACCGGCCGCAGACCAACGGAGCAGTTGAGGCCGCCAACAAGAACATCAAGCACATACTGTAGAAGATGGTGGAAACCTATCGGGACTGGCCAGATAAGTTGCCGTTTGCTCTGTGGGGCTACCGGACTTCAATTAGAACTTCTACTGGGGCTACTCCGTATTCATTAGTCTATGGGATGGAGGCCGTTCTACCTATCGAAATTGAGGTTCCGTCATTGCGAGTATTGGCTGAATGTCAAATAGCCGAAGCAGATTGGCAGCAGAGTAGGTTTGAGGAACTCATGCTCTTTGATGAGAGAAGATTGAAGGCACTGTACCATGTTCAAGGTTATCAACGCAGAATCGCCCGGGCTTTCAACAAGAAGGTTAAGTCTCCGAATTTGAAGGAAGGAGATTTGGTGCTCAAGGACAACCGAGCTCCCATCCACGACCCAAGGGGCAAGTTCAGACCCAATTGGACTGGTCCCTACATCATTAAGTCTATTTGGTCGGGTGGAGCTGTGGTTCTGATGGACCTAGATGGCCTAGAGTTCTCCCAACCGATCAACATGGATAAGTTGAAGAAATATCACCCCTGAGAGGCTCGCTAGGCCGAAAACCTGAAAGGGCGACCTAGGCAAAAGTTAGAGCACAAAAAATTTGAAAATATAAAAACTGAGCTCGCAAGGTTGAAAACCAGCAAAGGGCGACCTTGGCAAAAGTTAGAGCGTAAAAGGAGAGTGAAAATACTCGAGCGAACCTAAGCCGGAACTACGTAAGGCTTGATTCCCATCCTTGGGATACATAGGCAACTTCATCCTGAAGTTCAGCCATAAACTTTTCCCCGATCAACTTGGTCCATTTGATCATCTCGGTCATCTCTGTCTATTCAGCATTCAAGAATTTCGATTGTATTCTCCGATGCAGTGCTTTTCAGACTAGGGGCAACTTTCCGTTGCGATACAGTACCGCGGTACTATTCAGACTAGGGGCAACTTTCCAGTTGCTGAGATTTGGGGTTGTGCATCTCAGTGACAAATCTCAGGCGTGTCCAGTTCTGATCCATACCGAAAATAGTTTTGAAAAGTTTTAATAAAAGTTGACTTTGTTCAAATTAATCTTTTTACAACTAAGACCATTTCTAGACCAAAACGGGAAATTTTCAGTACCACAACCTTCAATTTCATTGATTTCAATACAGAGTTCTCCTGCTCTTGCATACAAATTGAAGTTGCTTTTTATTACATTCATAAGGAAAACTTGAAAGTACTAATAAAGCAATAAATCCGGGGCATAGATAAGTCAGGTGTTTCTGCGCCCCCTCACAGAGCTGGTCGAAGCCTCTGATGCCAAGCTGGGCCCGATCTGTGCCTCCTCATTAAGCCAATCTATGCACTCATCAGACAAAGTGCAACTGAAAGTAGGAGCGGGGGCCAGGAGTTCTCTTGTCCTCCATGCTGTCGCATACCGAGCAAGCTGTGCTCCTCGAACCGGGAATGTGGCAGGATACTCTATCCCCTCTGGCGGGCAAGTCTGATTATGACCAAACTAACGCTGGAACCAGAATGGGAAGTAGAACACACAGTGAGTCAAGCCAACCAGCTGAATCCCAGGTTGACGGGTCATGCTATAGCCCATTGCCGGTAGATTGAGCCAAGGGCACCGCCAAGCAATACGATCTGCGGACAAGCTACACATCCAGTCAAACCACCAATCCTCATCAAGGGCGTCGACTAGGCGTTGTCTGAAGAAGTAACAGCGGGCTGAGTATACTGGGCAAGAGTCCACAACCTGCAACTTGTCCATCAACCACACCTGGGAAGGGATGAAAAATGAGAGAATAAAGAATAGAGAGGTGTTACGATGAGAGAAAAGTAAGCAAAGGGTTTTGTGAGAAAACCAAGCTTGAGGGCCGAGTGATGTGAGCAATACATATGAGAGATTGGGTAGGAAACTTTACCTGCAGTAGTAGTGGACTCCCCGCAAATTTGGTTGTTTCGCAACGATAGAAAGCATCCAAGCCCATCAATGTCTCAGCCAGAGTCATGGCGATGCAACTCTTACCCTCCTTCAAACCTTGGGCGACGTCAATCAATCGGACCCTAGATCCTCCGGAATCCAAGGCAAGTAAGAAATGAGATAGCACGCACAAACAAAGTGCGTGTTGCCGAAAACCTTGCCAATGACGGTCGCCGCGGTCACCGGCATCGGAAAAACGGCAAATCAAACTCGGAATATCCAGCATTCCGTCACAAATCAAAGATCGAGCGTCGGGTATTGAGAGCCCACACATTTGTCCTAAGGCTTGGGCATGGCCAAAACGAAGTTGGGGCAGGATCTCTTCATTGCGCTCGGACTCCATTAAAGCTTGAAAATCTTCAAAGGTAAGACATACCTCTTGCCCGCCGAAGCTAAAAACATGTGTCACCGGATTCCAAAACCTTGCCGCAGCACGGAGAAACGGAAGGTGTAGCGGCCTACGACCCAAAGTGAATAGTGCGTTTATGCCGAAGCCCCGGAAATTTAGCTTTTCCGAGCCATCCAAGTTGTTAATCCAAGTTGTAAGATTTTGGGCAAGAAGCGCTTCCATTTGGGGCAAATCAGTGTTGAATTGAGAAGAACTACGAAGCTGAGGCCTTTTTGTAGAAGATAAGGTTGAGTGGAGGACAGATGTCAGCATTCTGCTGATTCTGGCAATTCATGGCCGGCCGGCCAAATATAGTGCCGACCGGCCTCCACTTTTGGCCGATGAATCAAAGCTGCTGGCCGATGGCCATTTCTCACGGCTGACGGCCTTTATCTCTGGCCGGTGGTCTTCCTCCTTGTCCTCGGAGCTGCTTATGCTGAGGATTGGGGAATTCCACCACCTCCAATACCCTCTGGTGATCGATTCTTGCGGAGTCACGCCTATTTTCTTATCGAGTTGTTGTACATTTGCTTATTGAGTTGTATGTCACTCTCTTCAAGTCTCTAATTTGCTTATCGAGTTGTACTCATGCTTGGTTGGTTATAACGAGTCTTTCTGTTTTGCTAATCGAGTTGTAATTGGTTCAATACCTGATTATTACGATGCGAATGCTTTATTTTCAAGACCAATTTTATTCACATTGTTATGTGATGATGTACGGTGCAATGCATAGGACGTACAAATGCAACACATTTTGAACAAAAAAAAGCAGTTTCATTTCCATCATGTATTTTGCAAACATACACAGTTTCTTTTGAAATAAACTCTGCCTGAGGCAGTGCAATGTGCTTAAACTACCAGTAAAAAAGAAAGTAAAGCAAAAGGAAGGAGCAAGGCAGCAAAGTATCAGGGTTGATACCGGTAGCCCCTCCCTTGTGGCCAATACATCTCTCGCGCTCTTGTTTGATCAATTGTATGGTTTGGCCACCTTCATTTCTTGAAGCAGTGCAGGGAAGTACATCTTCAGAACATTCATAGACCTCCGAGTTGACCTCAAGTTTGTGTCTGCTATGAGCGATGCTCCATACGTACGAGGAATCCCCCCTCCCAGGTATCCTTTTTGTATCTTGTGAACTCCACAAATCACTCCAATTATGCTGCGTTGCAGTACTTTACGTTTCAATATCATGAATGACTTGCCTTTACCATATTTCAATTCTTTTCATACACATTGCGTGCATGCGTGCATTGCTTTACTTATATGTGTTCAATTTCTTTTTATACACATTGCGTGCATGCGTGCATTGCTTTACTTATATGTGTTCAATTTCTTTTCATACACATTGCGTGCATGCGTGCATTGCTTTACTTATATGTGTTCAAATTCTTTTCATACACATTGCGTGCATGCATGCATTGCTTTACTTATATGTGTTCAATTTCTTTTCATACACATTGCGTGCATGCGTGCATTGCTTTACTTATATGTGTTCAATTTCTTTTTATACACATTGCGTGCATGCGTGCATTGCTTTACTTATATGTGTTCAAATTCCTCATCATACACATTGCGTGCATGCGTGCATTGCTTTACTTATATGTGTTCAAATTTCTCCTATACACATTGCGTGCATACGCGCATTGCTTTACTTACATGTACTCAAATTCCTTCACACACATTGTGCACGTTGTCGCGTGTTCTTTACTTACATGAATTGGTGCCTTCACAGCATTGTTATGCCTCTCACTTGCTTTGCGTTGTCACGCACTTTCGATTGCATGTTATGCATATTGCTAACAATATTGTACCTGTTAAGTTGTTTTCTTTGCAGGCACGATATTGTATGTACGGTTCATTTGAGGCTGGTGTAACCAGACGAATCGAACAGGTATTGTATCCTCCGAGTGAGACGTTTTGAGAATGGCATAATTCTCTTACATCCTTTCTGCATTGTAGTGTAGTTTGATGTATGCTAGCTTAAAACTGTCGCATGATATGCTTCGTTACAGCTTTCTTTGCATGATCATAGGTTATGTTCGGCTTTGTGCATTGTCTTGCATTTTGCCCCCGCCTTCGGGCGCATACCTTTATTGTCCTGCATGCTTTGTCTAAGTCTTCGGCCTTGTCAAAAATGGGTCGTCTCTGGGCTTTGACATTCACTCCCGTCATTGTTATGACTTTCGAGTTCTGTCAAAGAAGGGCAACTGTAGACACCCCATTTTTGACCGTCCTCAAGACTTGGACGTCACCGTTTGAACACTCGGTGATCATCCATGTTTGTGTTTCATTTTGAGTCCCCGGAGGTCTCGGCTACGCGCCTTGCCTCAGGACCTCTCAACTCGACTGTTCCGTGTTTGGTTTTGCACCAAACACTTGTGTTTTTGCTTCTGAGGGTAGAGATTAGCTTGTTAGCTACCCCTGGATCCCACCGGCCTTGTCTTGAGACCACCGGCCATGTTTTGAGGCTACCGGCCATTGGTGAATTATACCATTGGTCGGTCGGCACTTAGTGTGGCCGGCCGGCCATCTGTTTGGCCGGTGACTTCCTTTTCTGGCCGGTAGCACCTTTTTGCCTTTTTCAGGCATGGTGCATGCCAGCTGTGCCAGCTGGAATGCACCAAACCTGCCCTGGGGCATGCATGTGGCTGTTTTGCCCCTTTTGCACCCTTTTGGTCTAGCTTCTTGAGGAAGCTTGACCCTTTGTCAAAGCTTCCTCAAGAAGCTTGCCAGCTGTCCTAGCTTCTTCCAGAAGCCTTCCCCCCTTTGCCCCCTTTGACCCCTTTTTTTGTTTGGCTTCTTGGAGAAGCTTCAAGCTTTGTATTGCCTATATAAGGCCTCCTTCTTCTCCATTGTTAGGGTGAGAACAAAAAACCAAAGCTTATACATATATACATCTGTCATATACTCTCTCTCTCTCTCTACATCTCTCTCTCTCTCTCTCATCCTTTGTGTGTGTTTGGAAGCCCA
The DNA here is from genome assembly GCA_036172215.1 of Camellia granthamiana. NCBI lineage: Eukaryota > Viridiplantae > Streptophyta > Magnoliopsida > Ericales > Theaceae > Camellia > Camellia granthamiana. The sequence goes on from CM069909.1 coordinate 62,023,672, forward strand.
AAAAGTGTGTTTTGACCTTGGTTTTGCACTAATACACACACCATTACACCATACTTCGACCTTGAGAGGCTTTGAGGGTTTGTTTTTGAGTTTTTGGACTGATTTTGACCAGAGGAAGGTGGCTGGCCTTGCTGTTCATCAAGGGTTCTTCAAGGGTAATCTTTTCACTTTAGATTCCCCAATCTTGCACTAGATTTTTGCCTATCTTGCATACTGATTTAAGCTTTGTGTATAACTAAAAAAAGTCTTGTATTTGCATGCTTGAGATACTTCATTAAGGTTGTTTTGGTGTTAGGGGTCGATCCCCCCCCTCTTAGGCCTTATTTGGCCCTTTTGGTGCCTTCCTTTTTGAACTTTGGTTGCCTTTGTGTATTGACTTTCTCACCACTGAAATCCAGTGGATTTTCAGTGGTGAAGAAGGGGTTTTAAGGTCTTGCATAGGAGAGGGACACCCCTCTCCCTTGGTCTCTCTTTTTTGCATATTCTTGGCTCATAAGGGTAGCATGCATGATTAGGTGTTTTTGGTTCCATTTCAGAGGTTTTTGTATGTTGTTAGGTCATAATATGCCTCTGTTTTTTGTTGAATTAGTGGTCTCTTACATGCTTAATATACTTGCTTTGTATTCCCTAATTTTTACCTAGAAATGCATCGTGACATTTGACCACCATGCTCTCATATTTTGGCTTTACTTTGTGAAGTTCTTGGCCATGTTTTGTCATGCTTAAGGTCTGTTGACCACTGATTTGGCCATGTTTGACATGTTTGATATAGTTGCTATGCATTTTGATTTGTGAGCCTTAAGGGTGTGAGTCCCTAGCATGCATTGGTTAGGCTATTTTAATGATTTGGAATCATTTAACATGCCATTTCAGTCCCTATACCATGCTTACATGCCTACATTTATCATCTTTTTTCATGCCTTGAAATGTTGGTCTTCCATGTCTTGGGATAGGTCATTGTGCATGGCCATGTGTTTGAGGCTTTGGGATGCCATGTGTGTGGATTTTTTGGGGCTCATTCTCATATGCTATAGCACTGATTTTGTTGGTCTAATGTCCATGTTTGTCTCCCTTTAGGCATGCTTGAGTTGGCTTTTGTACCTTAGTCTTGGGCTCATTGATTGGCATGTTTGTCTTATATGATTGGCACCATTATTTTGGCACCTTTGGCCACCGTTGTTGGGGTAGGCTGAGCCTCCCCCCCCCCCTCTTTGTGGTCTAAATCCACCTTTGCATGAGCATGTTACATTACATTAGAAGCATGCTTGCATCGTATCCTACTTGCATGTTTGCTTAATGTTGAGCTATCTCATATATTTGTTGCATATTTGGTATGATTTGTGCCTTAGCTTCATTTGCATGCTTGAGTCATGTTTGTATACTTGCATTGCATTGTTTGGCTTGGGGTGTCAAGCCAAACTTGAGGGGTGAGAAGTGTTCATACTTCAAATAATGCAACACCTCTCAACCCTTGGTCGCCGAGGCCCTTGACTCTAACATGATAGGGTCTTGGTACTCATTTGTGTGTTGCATGCATTTTCGTTGAATGGCAAGCTTGACTTCTTAGGCCATCATGCCTAATTGATGGCCCGAGGATCGAGGGTCATGCTCCCTTGAGTCTATGGCATGATAGGGAGTGTGACCATGCTTACATTTGCTTGAAATTCCATGCCATACACTGCTTGCCCTCTGTTGCTGTCAAAACTGATTTCTGCAGGATGTTTTGGCCGGCCGGCCAAATATAGTGCCGACCGGCCATCAATGAGTTGCCGATAGCTTCATCAGTGGCCGGTGGTAATTTCCCATGGCCGGTGGCCATCCCTCCCAACCTGTGGCGCTCCACAGTGTGCATAAAACCTGTCCTGAGACTTGTGTAGTCTTCAGAGGAGCTAAGCAGTGAAAACAGAGGCAGTAACGCTATGGCAGTGAGTTTCCGGGCAGCACAAGTAAAGCATGCATCATCCGAACATTTCGAAGGCGGGGCTGTGGCCATTTTAATTTTGCATTTAATATTTTAATTAATTAGGAGTTTTGTAATAATTAATTTAGCATTATTTATTCGGACTGTATTATTCTTTCGGTCTCTCCGTGTGAGGGCGTATTGTAATAAGTGTGCGTGGGTGTGTGTATGTCTTCCAATCCCACGTCTTTCTTCCCTTTTATTTATCCGCTTATGATGGTAGACTAGGGCATATTTAAATTAGCATACCTTATGCAATGCATGCGTGCATCCATACATTTGTCTTGCATGCACCGGGCTCGGCGCATCATGCTAACTGCATTTGTATTTCAATTCCAAAGTTGAATACATGTTAATTGTAGCATTATCATAGGCCATCTTAGAATAGCCGAGCCTATTGTAGTTGCATCTTGCATGTGTTGCATTAGCCATCTTAACATGAACTAGGATCATGCATATGATTACTAACTAGTTTTTTGTTTTGGCTTGGAGTACTAGGTAAGCTTTTATGCTTTAGCATACCGCATGCATGTGAGTGTTGCCATAATAGCATGATTACCATGAGGCTAGCTGCTTATGTGGTATAACTGCTTGAATGCCTGTGGATGGAGGTTGAATTACTTAAATTGGAATAATGCATTAAAACTGTGAGTTTTAAGCCCACTAGATAGTGGCAAAACCATCTTTTCTAAAAGCCCACTCGAAGGTGGCAAAACCTACATTTTAGCCTACTTGCGAGTAGCAAACCATTTTCAAAACAAACATGAAATGTTTCGTTCCAATTTAGGCGATTTGGTCTATACTTATTTGCTATGCGCATAACATAGTAATTCTAGGCTAATAACCAGAATAAGAACACATAACGTTTTCAAAATAGGATATCATGGTTAGTAGAGGCCGATCTTCGGATCGGGCGAGAGGGGGTGCTCATAGCTGACCTTCCCCAATCGTACCCAAGCTCCCGAGCCGAGGCAACTTTGGTGATGACGGACACGTGGCCTTTGGCACCGAGTCAGGGTTTCCTAAATTCCCCCATAAAAAATATTTAGGTGGCGACTCTGTATCTGGCAAAGCAGTCCATATTTGGCACTTCTTTCAAAATCTATTTTTTTCCTCAAAACGAATTGCCGGATTTGGACTCTTTGGTTCAAGATTAAGAACCGCGACAACAAAATTGAGTCCGAACTGTAGTGAGGTCCCTCGCGGACTTGTTACAGGAGTCTACCCTCTTTTGTTGCTTGTTTGCTAAGAATTGTGCTACCTTTTAAAGCTTTTCAAACAACCTCTTTTTGGCCTTTTAACCACTGAAATCTAGGGAATTTGCAGTGGTAAAAACTTGGTTTTGAGGTCCAAAATAGGAGGGGGTGGCCTCACCTCCTTGTGTTTTCTTTGCAAGTGTTGATGGCCCAACATGTGAGCATGTTTTTCTACCATCGCATGGCTTGATCTCAGCATGTTTTTGTTACTTTTTGACCTGCTTTAGCTATGTTTTTGGCTGGTTGGGTCACTTGTTGCTTCCTTATTACACTTGTAGTGTAATCATGCTTACTAGCTTAGTATGCCTAATGAGTTAGCCTATCATTTTGGCTTATGTTAGCTCTATCTCAACATGCTTTTGCTCATGTTTTGACATGTTTTAACTCTGTTTTGAGTGGTCTTGGTCGTATGGCTCATGCTTTGTATAGCTATAGTGTAAATGCCTTCACTAGCTTTGTGTTTCAAGGCCTCTAACATGCTTTGCTTGAGATGATTGCATGTTATAGCATCATTTAACATGTAATTTCAGTGCATGTATCTCTGTCACATTCTCACATATTCCACTCTTTCATTGCTTTTGAGAGTTGTGCTTTATGCCTTGTTTGTGAGCCAACATGCAAGCATGTTTTTCTTGCCTTTCGTGTCTAAATTTCAGCATGTTTTGGCTACTGATTTCGCATGTTTAAGCTCTGTCCAGAGCTGGTTTGGTCATTTGAGCTTGATATTGCATGCCTCTAGTGTAGTGCTCTTCACTAGCTTTAGTGTTTTTGGCTCTTAACATGTTGTACATGAGTTGTTTGCATGTTATAGTCTTATTTAGCATGCCATTTCAGCACTGAAAATTCTGCAACCTCCCTCATTTCTTCACTTTTAATTTTCTTTGAGGGTTGGTTGGCCTCAAGGTTGTGTTTAAGCATGAGATAAAGCTTATGCCCAATGGCTTTAACCCTCTTTTGAGGCTTCCTCCTAGCCAAACGCATGATTTCTCTCATGTCTTAAACCATCCTTTGGTTGACAACTCTCTCATTAGAGGACAATCACATTGGACTTAATCGGTTAAAGAATGGCTCGGTAATGTAAAATGTGTAAACAAGAATTGGACAAGTAAAACATGAACAAGATAAGCATTTGTGTTGCATTGCATGTGTTTGGATTGGACGTTAATCCAAACACAAGAAATGTGGGATATTTCATACTCAAAGTGATGAAACGTGTCACATTTCTTGGTCGTCGTCACCCTTGATCATGTATGATAGGGTGGCGGCCTTTCGAGTCTATTTGTTCATTCATTAAGTTTGTGCAAGCTTGGTTCTTTGGCCATCATGCATGAAAATGCTTGATTGGTGGCTTAAGAGCCAAGTGCCACACTCCTTTGAGCTTAAGAAATGATAAGGAGGGTGGTAGTCCATACATTTCTTGAGAAATACATTGTTGTGCCTCTGTTGTTCTTTGTTGCAGCAAAAATAGAAGCTTGGAAAAATGGGTGGCCGACCGGCCACTTGCACTAGCCGACCAGCCACCAGTTCAAAGTTTGTCCAATGTGTTCATGTGTTGGAGCAGAGGCAATCTGGAAGTTTGTACAGTGTTCAGAGATCACAGCGAATGCAAATAGAGGTAGCCGATGGCAAGGCGATGGATTTTTAGGAGGACGCAACCGAGCATGCATGTCTCCCTCGCCCGCGAGGCCACTTTATCGCTTTTTTTTAGCTAGTTGTAGCTAATTAATACATGTGCTGTAATTAATTAGTTTAATTTGTGTTGTAATAATTAATTAGTTAGAATAGTTAATTAGTTGTTTTGTAATAATTAGCTTAACTTAGTGTAGCTTAGCTTATTTATTTGGACCCTCCTTCAAGAGGGCGCAATGTTGTAATAAGTGTGCGTGCGTGTGTGCATGTCTTCCAACCCCACGCCTTTCTCCCTTTTATTTATCCACTTTCGGTGGTTAGATTAGGGCATGTTTTGATTAGCATACCTTATGCTTGCATGTTTGCATCATTCATTTGTATTGCATGCACCGGGCTCGGCGCATCATTCAAACTGCATTGTATTTCAATACTTCTTTGAATACATGTATCAAATTGTCGCATTCATATGCCATCTTAGATATCCGAGCCTATTTAGTTGCAATATTGCATGTGTTGCATTAGGCATCTTGTATAGTTAGGATCATGCATTGTTTCTAGCTAATTGTTATTTTTCCTTGGAGTACACTGTAAGTGTTTACGCTTTAGCATACTTGCATGAGTGTGAGTGTTGCCATGATAGCATGTTTGCCATGAGGCTATTTGCTTAAATGCTAAACTGCATGAATGCCTGTGGATGAAGACTTTATTACTTGAATTGGGACGATTCATCAAATGTGAGTTTTAAGCCCACTTTGTGAAGTGGCAAATCATCATGTTTTAAGCCCGCTTGAGGGTGGAAAATCCGCGCTTTAGCCCACTTGAGGGTGGCACTTTCAAACCATTTTCGAAAACAAATATGAGTTGTTTTGTTCCAATTCTCGTGATTCAGTCTATACTTGTATGCTGTGCGCATCACGTAGTAAGGTTAGCTAAATAACTGGAATAAGAACACTTGTGTTTATAAAACAACATATCATGCTTAGTAAAGACCGATCCTTTGATCGGGGTGAGCGGGGGTGCTCATTTCAGGACTTTCCCCTCTCGTACCCAAGTTCCCGAGCCGAGGAAACTTTGGTGATGACGAACACGTGGCCTTTGGCACGAGTCAGGGTTTCCTAAATTTCCCAAAAATAAAATATTTAGGTGGCGACTCTATAATCTGGCAAAGCAGTCCGGTTTGGCATTATTTGATTCAAAATTTGATTTTCCAAAATAATTTGCCGGATTGGACTCTTTGGTGTTTATCAATTTTACATTGCACTTTGTGAGACTAGATTCAGAATCATGAAAGGAGTTCGAACTGTAGGAGACCAATTCATGCCTCTCCGAAAAGGGCGTGCGCGAAGAAAGTCGAGTCTACACATACATCATTACACTTTTTGCGACATAATTTTATATGCCGTAGAAGGTTATTATATAATTTTTAATGCTGTAGAAAGTTATTTTTAACAAAATCTAGCATGTCCTCTCCAACCTTGTTTCGGTCTCCAGAACCATATCCACCATGCACTATCTAATATAATTGTTTATCTATTCCTACCAGTGTTATTAAATATGTGTGTGAAAGAATCCAAGTATGTGCAAAACATTATTACTACAACATTTACAAACTTCCACATGAACTGGCATTTATACAACTTATATTTATTCAAGTTCTGCTCCATTTGGAGAAGTACACACAAAAGTATAATCCATCAATTTTTTGTAGAACACTTGAATATGAACATTTGAATTAAAAAATAAAATAAATAAATAAATAAAAAGGCATACCTGAGAAAGTGTGGATGAATCAGATTCCATAGAGGCAATTTTTCTCTATTTTTCCAAAATCTAGGCACAAATATGTCTCTTAGCCTTCACCATTTGGTCAATTTCATCTTTAAGTTGCTTGATATCCGAATGAGCTGCATTAATACATACAACTTCAATAACAAGTGACTATTCTATGCTAAACATTGTAACGATTTTTAAGTTTATGTGAAGTAAATTCAACAATGAAATAATAGATAGGCACACAATTTCCATAGAAGGACAAGAAGAAGAAGAAGAAGAAGAGAAAACCTAAATCAAGGTCTTTCTGTAGGGTTTGAATTGTAGTAATCTGCATTTGTTCTTCAACTGAGATCTTCGCCACTTGATCCTCCACATCTTCAATTTAGTATCAAATATTTTGCAAATTAATTAGAAATCACAAAACTCAAAATCGTCAATAGCTCGAGATACAACAAAGTTGAGCACTTGCAAAGGATTTTAGGGTGTACTGTAGGCATTCCCAATGATTGCAAGATGTTCTACCCAATACCTAGTTCCTATCTATTTTAATATGAAAGCCCATATTATAACAATTTCAATATCAAAGCCACAAGTTACATGAGCATGTAAATTGCATAAGTAAATAGAAGGACGATTTAGAATTTTGAGAGTTGTGCCTCTACCTACTCCCACCTCACTTATAGTGTCAATGTCTCAATGGAAGACCAAATTTGAAGACAATTATGGTAACAAGATGAAATAGAACAATACCCATGTATTTTGAAATAGCCTGTTAACTTTTTAAACATGTATTAGAAACAAACCTCAGTTGTTGCTCCCTCAAGGCAATTAACACAAACAAAACAACCAAATTAATAAACCAGGTAGAAACAATCATCAACCGTTCTAAGTCAACATTGCCATTCTTGGTCAAATAGTTAACTAATGAACATTAAAGAACAAAAAATCTACAGTAGAATTTGAAATCAAGAAGAAAAAAATTAAACCTAGATTTGAGATAAGAGAGGTGTATCAATATCCAATCTTTTGGTTTCTGAGGGGGAAAAAAATGGAAAATATGAACAAAAAGAAATCTGAATCTTGAATTCATTGAGAGAAAAGTGAAGAAAATAAAGAAAGTGAAAAACAGAGGCAGAGAATGGGAGGAGAGTGGGGTGTACCTCAAGGCTAAACTTGGAGCTGGACTAAATCGACAAATTTGGTGTAGAGTTCTGATCAGAGAAGATTGAGGGGTCAATTGAACAGAAATGGAGAGAAAAATTAGGGCAAAGATGAACTGTCCATCTTCCGATTTCGTTTCTGACACATTAATGTGCCTCGCCGCCTGATCTTTCTCGTCGCAATCAGCGCATTCGAGATCGCCGTTCTGACGAGTCCGACTGTAGTTCTTTGTAGACAAAGGTTCTGAAACAGGTAAGGGGCGTGTAGGGTCTGGATTCGAACATATGGCTTGTAAAGGGATTGGAGAAGATCGAAGGTAGGGTTAGGGTTTTGGAATCGACGATGAGAGTGGAGAAGACGAAGCAAACGACCAATGAAGATCGGTGAAGAGAGAGAGAGAGAGAGAGAGAGAGAGAGAGAGAGGGCAACGAGGGAGGAGGTGGTGGCGGTAGCAGTGGTGGTCGTCGGTGGCGCCACCAGAGGCGATGATGTAGGAAGCGGAAGTGATAAAGAGAGAGGAAAGTGAGAGAGAGTGAGAGGGAGTGTTAGGTTAGGGTTTAGACTCTGTATAATATATATAAGGTTAGGGTGGTCATTTTGTTTGCACTTATTCTTTTGGACAAAATATTTGAACGCTTGGATTTTTAGCCAAACAAAATTAAAAATTGAATTTTTAGATTTTTAGAGCAGGTGCTCTTAAAATTATAAATTTTTTTTTTTATGAATATGTAATTTTTTTCCAAAATCCTACTGGGTGCAATTATACCTTACAAAGAATACACTAAATTATAAAATAATCTATAAATTATTTTTTACGTTTTCTTTAATTAGGAAAATTTATGGTGAGAAGTTTGGTTGGAAATTGTTAGCTTTTTTAAATTAAAAACAAAATTTGGATTGAAATTTTTTTTAATAAAAATTTTCACAACATGCTAATACATGCCGTGTAAAGTTATAATATTTTACGACATGAAATGTGTCATCTTAAGTACAAATATTTTATGACATATTTTTGTGTGCCGTGAAAATATATATTTTTTACAGCATACTCTTTCATGTCATAAAAAAAAAATTAGATTGAATTTTTTTTATTTTTTATTTTATTATTATTTTTTTATTATTATTATTATTTTTTTGTAAAAGTTTTCACGACATGTTAATACATGCTGTGTCAAGTTATAATATCTTGGTGGGTGTTTCAAAGAGTCATGGCCATCTTAATCGTGTAGAAAAGGCACAAATATGGTAATAATTATTTCACATAAAAATTAAATTGAAAAATTATATGTGATTGCATCTGGAACTGTGATGAAAATAAATATATATAATCACACTTATTTAAAATGTGTGATTAAAAAAATATTATCTCACTCATTAAATTAAGTGTGATTAAAAAATCATTTTAATTTTTTTAATCACACTTCTAATAAAAGTGAGATATTTTTAATTCTTCTTATGTGATCTTTAATCGCATGTTAATTAGAAGGTGTGATTAAAATATATATATATATATAATCACACTTAATTGACAAGTGACATAAAAAATAAATATTACCACACTTAATCAAATCAAGTGTGATTAAAATATCAATCTAATTTTTTTTTTATCACTACTAGAAAAAGTACTTTTTGCGACCGTCCCAAAACGTTGCAAGTAATAAAAATACAGTCACAAAAGACTTTTTGCGACTGCCCATGCGACCGTAAATGGGGGACGCAAATGTGGGGGTAGCAAATACTTTTTGCGATGGCAAAGCAGCAGTCACAAATTATTTGCGACCGCCTAAACTACTTATGGCGACCGTTATTTTGCCGTCACAAAAAACAAAGACAAAATACTAGCAGATTTTTTGGCGACCATTTTGTTACTGTTGCAAATAGTTTTCAATGACATTATAAATAGTACAATAATAGCTTTTTAGCGACAAATTTTTTGTTGTCGCAAATAATTTCTTATTACAAACATCGTACATCAATTCTTGCAAGTACGAACAGCTAACGAAGTTCTTTAAAAAATCTAGCAAATATAACCAAATTTACATAATGTGCCTTTCATAAGCCATGACACAAGCACATGCCTCTACAAACTCATGTAACCAGATTTACATAATATGCCTTTCATATATAGGAATATTAAGTTTATAATTTGCATTCAGGCCATAGGTAAAGCTATGTTTAAACCTTTTTCGGCATTGTTTGGTTGTTTTATCCTTGAATTTTGATGCAATGATAGGCGAACTGCAAACATACATTCCAATAAAAACCATCAATTTCATTCATCAACACTGGCCTCTAATCACATCAATATGACAAAAATGAAAATTGATTAGAAAATCTATACTTTTCGGTTCCATGAATATGAATTGCTCGCGAAGTATATCATCCTCCTGCAAGTCAAGTAATCCATGCATTAAATATCAGACAAACCAACCAGTCAAGCGATTAAGAGAACAAAACCAAGAGAGTAAAGGAGAAGTGACCTCTTGAGACCATGAAACTATGTGACGCTCTTTCTGCTTTGGATCATCTTCATTATTCTTATTCTTCTTCATATTCTGTATTGCTTCTTCGCTTTTTCTTCAGCCACATTCCTTACTCCTCTATTGGTGTCGTGCTCTTGCATACTAAAGTGAGAGAGACTCTTTTGTTAGCTACGTTATCTATGCTACATAAAAAAGGTTACTACCACATTTTGACTCTAATTGATTTGTACACCATTCTTAGGACTGCCCATAGTAGTCATACTTGTGTAAATTCAAAGTTTAACTTGGAAAAATTTCCCTATCAACAAAATATATAGCAACAGATTAAAGGATAGAGGGCATAACATTCAAATTTTACATTTAATAATGCACCATTGACCAAACCCAAATCCATGGAAGCATATATTCAATCCCTTGTATCATTATTTTTCTTTTTTCTTCATTTTGCTAAAACACCAACCATGGTACTAGAACTTATGATTTTATGATTCTAGTTGGGCCAAGCGATTCAAATCACATTAGGATCTAAAAATGTGTAGAATTTTAAAACAAAAACAATCCTAGTAAAAAAATCATATAGAATTGTTTAAATTGTTAATGCTTTCAGTGAAGCTTACTTCAAAATAAAAATGGTATTGTTTTCACATACTATCATTACCCTTATTAGTCACAAGGACTACATTTTGCTAGGCTTCTATTTCAGAGTAAGATCCCAATCTTTAGGTATTGATAAAAACTAAATGAATTCACTACTTTTTAAGGTACATATATCAGAATTATTGGACCATAAATGTTCTTCCATGCTTGAAGAGATAAGAGAAATAGGGTTACCTCTAATGTGATCAATAAGAGGAACAATCTTTAGGAAGAGGCCAGATAAAAGGCTTTTAGGAGAGCCATGATTTTAAAGAAACTATATCCTACACAGAGATTAACATGTTGCAAAGCCAGCCTGTCTATCCAATCTACATCCTGCAAATTCAATGTTTTCCACATAGTGAATAAGACAATAACCTGGAATAGCAACTCAAAGTATAAAAAGAAAAAACTACCAAGAAACACTTCATTTCGAAGTGGTTGCTTCCAAAACGATCAAGAAACACTTCATTTCATTTGAAGATTGATTCAACATGTACAGATGATGGCTATAACCATACAAGAACTAAAACACAATTTCATACAAGAACTAAAATGATCATGGATTCATTTTAAAAATAAAAATAAAAACGTGAGGAGATAAATAATTTTATATGACAAACCTGCAAGCCACCCTCACTGAAGATGTGAAGAAAATTAAGACTTGTAACAGCAGCTACCCAAGTAGTACCAAGTGCCACAACCTTTACTTCTTTTTCAAAACGCATAGACCACTGGATTTGCATTAGCTAACAGTCAGCAATGGTGAAGCTCCTCCATAGCTTTTTCAAGAAGGTAATTTTACATTTGTAGATGTTGTGTCTAGTTATGAGGATGTAGATATTGAAGCATGAGAGTAAACCACAAACACAAGAAATACTATTAAAAAAAAATATAAAAAATAAAAATAAAAAAAACTAGCCAACCTCGTTGTTATTTGCCCAGCTGCTGAAAGGGCGATACATAAGAGTACTCATGCCCTTTTCACCCTTGCATAGATTTGCAAACACACTTCCGTTTTCGTTTAGTGCAGCCATTGTAAAACCAAAGTAATCAGTCATTGATGGAACTCAGGGGCCTCTTCCGATGTCGTGAAAATCTTTCTATTATATGATAATATTAGTAATTAATACGGGTTGTTTTGATTTGGAACACTGTGACAATTTAAGTGTGATACATCAATTCATTGCCAACAATCTCAAAGCCATCTCATAAATAGGGAAGTGAAATGGTAAATTGTCATAGTGACAGTGAAATATAAATTATAATGTACTCCTAGCACATAATATAGAATCTTTTATTAGTAGCATTGCATGAATGTGAGTGGCCTACAACAATCCATTATCGCTGTCTTATGTATAGGACAAACGTTTCACTGAATTAAAATTGAATTCACCAAGTGCACACTTGATTCAGTTTAAGATTACGTCAAATGGGATCTGACTTGATTCGATTATGAACTTAGTATATTTTAGTACATATGGTTTCTATTTAAATCCTAAGGGGTATATCACAACTAACAAGCATCAACGGAGTTATCAATACAGTTTCTCCATGCTTTCAATTTTCTCTTTACAAAATACAGACTGGTTAAAATTACCTACCTTTTTTCTTGCTTCACTCATTAAGCAACAAAAGCACCATAGCATCATTATTATATATTAAAATTACAAAGACAAATGATAAAATGAAACAACAGTTTGGATACCTTAATATAGGAGTATCCATCGTGTTCAATGGTGGTTAGGCTTCCAAGCATGTTATAACAAAGAAAGCGCCTTTTTCCTGGCTGCATGGGAGTAGAACCTAGTTGAAAAGCCTCCTGCATTTTTTACCCTGCTAAGATAATTGTGCTCTTTTGTACCTCCTTCCCCTTTTCCATTGTTTCTTTTTGACTATGAGAGGCTTTTTTTGGGGATTTTGGAAGCAAACTCAAATCATCATTAATCTCTTCATCAAAATTCCCACTATATACAAACTGTTTCACAATCTTTTTCTGCTAGGTGGTTCAAATTCATCATGGCTATCTTCACCAAGATTACTTAAACTACCAGATATATAAGGTTTCTCTTCCTCTTTCTCTTCATCAAACAAGAGGAGGCCATTACTGTTCTTTGATTGTAAAGTAGGAATACCTTCTGTAGGAGATTTCATTGATGATGGAACGGCCGATTCCCAAATACCATACTTCCCCATAGCATTAATAACAACCAATGCATTTCTAGTTGGCTTCCATGACATACAGCATATTACATCATCAAATTTTTGCCTGTCAATGTCCAGCCTCTGATCCATATCCCAGATCAAGACCTATCTGTCTAAACCAGAAGTGGCCATATATTTCCCATTAGGTAACCAAGACCAGAAACAAATTCGTTCCACATGATCACCTCTTAAGGAGAATAGCTTTTCAACTGTGTCTCTATCATACATGGCAACATCATTTTTCAAACCAGGGATAGCTAACACCTTACCGTTTGGACTCCAACAAAGTATATTCATGACAAAAAATCCAAACCAGTTGTAAAGAGCTATGCCTTTGAGAGTATGTAATGCTATTCCAGATTGGAGTTCCTAATATATGATTGTCCCAACTGAATCAAGTGAACCCAAGTACTCGCTTTTAGGATCAAAAGCTAAACCAGTGACTGACCCTTTATGTCCTTTCAAAACCCTCTCAATTTAACCATCTATAGTATTGATAAGTTTAATGCCCTCATCATCACCAGTGGCTGCCAACATGCTACCAGATTTATTAAATGCAAGCACACGAATTGGCAATGTAAATTTGGTGATGTTGGTTTGAAACTCTCCACCTGACTATTATTTATAAAAAAAAAATTAATCAAATTAAAAACTTAAAACAAACATAGGCTTCAATATATTAAGCTCAAAATGGAAATTTCATCCACCAACTATAGTGACAACATGGTTTCTCACTACTGAGTTCTCTAATTAATGTTTATCATGTAAGCAAACCAGAATAAGATAATTGTGATAACCCTGTTCTGTATTATGCTAATTAATCCTAATTATGATTGTGATTATGTGTTTAATATGATTTTGGATGTCATTTATGTGATTATATGTGATTTTGAACTTCTATCTGTTCACCGTAGGAAAATCTATTCCACTTACTGTTATGAACCGGAAATTGAAGGCCTTATCGGCCACAGAAATCGAAATTGACTGCGCCATTATAATTGGCGTAATTTTTAGAGCCTATGGTGAATTTTAATTGAAAATTGATTCGGAATGAATTAGTTAGTTAAACTGATTGAATTAAACACTATTAATTAATCTTGATCAAATTTGATTAAGAGAGCCTATAAATAGGCCAACTTACACTCATATGCATCTTGCTATGAGCCCAAAATCTGAATTACACTCTAGTGAGAGAGAGAAGGGCTGGTTCTAGAGTGAGAAAGAGGGAGAATTATGCAATTTGGCTCAAACCTTGAGAATTGGGGGGCTAAACTCAAGAATTAACTATACTTTGTGAAGATTAGAGCTTCTAGGTGAGTGAATTCATAAGTTTGAGTTTGTAATTTTGTGGAATCAAAGTTAGATTGTGATCAAAAAGTGTGGTTTGAGTTGTATATAGAGTTAAATACATGAATTAAGCTAAGCTTGATAAATTTGAGATCATTGGATGCATGCATGTAAGGATTGACCATGATTTTGCATGTTTAAAGGTAAAGCATGTTGATCATGTTGTTTTGAGGGTTGTTTAATGCATGCATGCAAGAATTTCCATGTATTGGAGCTTAATTTCAAGCTTTGAAGCTTGTTCATGCTAAATACAATCATGATTTCTGTATATATATATAATTTATGGTTTGAAAGTTGTTAAACCCATGGAATTTTAAGCTATGGTTACAAATTATCTTCAAATGTATGTTTTGGGAGTGTATCTGCATATTTGAATGCCTTATACATGAATTGGACCCTTGGGATTTTGATTTGAACTTCAAATAGAATTCTGGAAAACCCATAATTCCTCAAGCCCGCTCGAGCGGGGAATACGCCGCTCGAGCGTAAAATGTTAGTTCCTAGAACTTTTGCAGACATGGATGTCCGCTAGAGCGGGGAGAGTCACGCTTGAGCATAAATCACATTGTTTCGACTCTCAGCTCGAGCATCCAGGGTCACGCTCGAGCGTAAATTTGAAGTAACCAGTACTTTTGCAGACAAAAGGGGTTCACTCGAGCGGCAAAATCTGCACTCAAGCGGGGAGCCCTGTTTCAGAAATTTTGAAAAATGGTTTCATGTTTTGTTTTCCGTTCTCTTTCATTCCTAAGCACTCTTAGCCATGCATTGGGCATTGTGAATGGATTAAGAAGATATGAAAAAGGCCTAAGAAGAATATATGAATTTCGAACGGATTGAATTGCTTGGGACCCATTGTGTCTATGAAATGTGTAGGATCGAGCACAAGGGCAAATCATCCAGCGAATCACTGTGAGTAATATCTTAGTAAAGATATTTGAAATATGCTATTTGTCCAATTGCTTACTTTTATTTGAATTTCGTAAGTTTGTTAATTCGAATTATGGACAAATGTTCGTTATGCCGAATGATTGGGCCCAAGGCCGTTTGATATGAATAAATCGGCCCAAGGCCGTTGGATATGAATGATTGGGCCAAAGGCCGTTTGATATAAATAAATGGGCCAAAGGCCGTTGGATATGAACGATTGGGCCAAAGGCCGTTGGACATAAATGATTAGGCCAAAGGCCGTTGGATATGAACGATTGGGCCAAAGGCCGTTGGACATAAATGATTGGGCCAAAGGCCGTCAGATATTAATGATTGGGCCAAAGGCCGTCGGACATGAATGAATTGGCCTGAGGCTGTTTGATACGTCTGAATCTGTAGTCACTTGATACATTGGATGGAAACATAAATTGGGCCTAAGGCCGTCTGATGTATTTGTTTCGAATTCCATTCATGTACCTTCTTTAATTGATATTATTCACTGGGCTTTCACTCACTCTCATTCATGTGTCTGTAGGTGAGCCAAGAGATGTCCAAACCCAGCCTCAATGAAGTATGCGAAAGACAGTCAAGTTTTGAGGAGTCAACCCATATGTCTCACGCATGAGACTTGTTTTCGCCCTTTTGTTCTATTGTTACATTTTTGCTATGTTGGCGAGAACTTTGGATCACCTTTGTATATAAGCTTTTGGTTGGCTGACTATGACCTTAATGATCCTGTTCTGCAAATCTTATGTGTTAACCTCCTTTTTGTGAGTTATTATAGAATACTTTTGGAATGATTTTGTTATGCCATGTAAGCACAGCTTTATGGACAAAGTTTTAAATTGCTTCCGTTTTAGCCCCTTTACTCTATTGAAATGCGTTTCATTTGGTCTGAGGCCGTAAGTAATCTCATGATTACTGGCCGGTTATGTCCTTAACCCATAGAGGCGGGTTCGGATCATGACAACAATAAGCCTTACCTAAGCACAAACCATAGTAAGGGCCTCACACTGAGTAGGGTTCACTTTCCCCCTAAAATAGAGTGCTCAAACAAAATCAGATTTATCAGGTGGAGGAATAGGACTTCAATCCTGAAGCAGTGTACAAACTATTGTCTTAATCTAGCTTAACTTAAATTCTTTAGATTCTAAATTCTCTCTCCACAATTCTATATTAAAGTTTACTCCTCTTATGTCATCAACTAAAACTATACAATCTACAAATAATACGATATCCTCTTGAATGTTCCTAATAGATTCATTTATAATTAATGCAAAAAGATAAGGACTTAGTACTGGTTTTTTTATGTAAACCTATTACCATTACAAATTCACATGTTTCTCCTCTGTTTAAACAATAGTTACAACTCAGATAAACATATATATCTTTAATTATATCAACATATCTAACTAATACTCCTTATTTTCCAAAACTATCCACATTATATCTATCTAGGAAGCCTATCATATACCTTATATAAACCAATAATCACCATTTAAGGTCCTGTAAATTCAAAAACTTCCGTATCTCATGAGAATTTGTCAACAACTTTACTGCATATTTTTTTTTTTTTCTTTTCCGGCATTTTCTCAGCAACAAAACAGAGGCAAAAACTATAAATATCATTAGAAAAATGTACAGCATAAAACTATCATCTTAATTTTCATTCTAAGGGACTAAAAACAAAGCTAAAGAATAAAACTCAATTTCTTCAATTTTAGTTTCTGACAATTTTTAAGTAGATAAACAAAGGCAAAATGGAGAAATATGATTAGACAAAACAAAAACATACTGATTTTTCAGGCTTAGGCAGCCAAAAAAAAAAATCGAAATGAAGAAATAAAATTGAATTGCATTCATTGAATAATAGAAATCATCAAATTTGAATATTGCAAGGGTCATCTGTCGATCCAAACCCTAGGAACAGATTCAAATCACAAAATAAGAAGAAACGAAAGAAGATCGAAACAAAGAGAAAAACTTTCGAGAGAGAGTACCTTGAACTCAATCGAAACCCTAGGTACAGATTCAAACCCGAAAACAAGAAGAAACAGAGAAAGAAACTTGAGAGAGAGAGAGAGAGAGAGAGAGAGAGAGAGAAAACGTACCTTCAATGATCGAGTTCGAAAGAATCGGGACAAGCTGATTGTGTTTTTAGAATATAAGAAACAAAGACAGCACAAGATTGAGAAGAACAACAAGGAGAGAGAGAGAGAGAGAGAGAGAGAGAACAAGATTGAGGGACACAAAAAGAGTGAGAGATTCATACCACTGTGAGATCGAGAGAGAGAGAGAGAGAGAGAGAGAGAGAGAGAGTGCGAGAACGCGTGCGAGTGTAGACACCCCATTTTTTACTGCCCTTAAGTCTTGGGCGCCACTAATTGATCACTTAATGATGAAAGTTATGCTATACGAATGTTCAATTTCTTCAGCAAGGAAAGCTCTAAATCCCAACCTTACACCCCATTTTGGACCAAAACTATTTTAGACCTTAAAACCCTCTCTTTCAAAATATTTTTGAAAATGTTTCTACGATATTCCGAGGCTCGCATTTAGTTTAGATATTGCACTTTTCGGTAAACCGAGCAAGGACAAAGTGGAAATAAATGGAAAAGACGTGAACTCTTTGAAAAATCTTTTAAACCTCTTATTTACAGGTTTGGAGTCAAAGAAAATTGGAGGAGAGGGAAGAAAACTAGTTGGGAAGTGGTTGAGCATCAAATCGTTGAGAAAGAATTGAGCAGCCTTCACTAAATCAGGCCTATCCTTTTGTAGACTTGGACTTTAGTTGTGAGGCCACCACTATTGGAAAGTGGACTTCTGGGGTTTCATTTTAGACTCAAGAATGACCTAAAACTGAGTCTGAATGAATGAGATATGCCCATTTGAAGTCTGGCCTGGAAGCAAATTTTTGATGGCTTGCAGGTGGCCGGCAGATGGCCGGCAATGCACACTTCTGGCCGGCCGGCCGGCCATGTGCCAGCTACTACAGTAAAACCTAGATTTTTTTTTTTCCCAGCTTTTTTCACAAAGTTCCAGTTGTCCTTTTTTAGATATTTTCGACCTAAGGCTCATGTTTTCTATATATATAGGACCTCTCTTCTTGCTTTCAAGGTTAGAAACATTTAGGAATGAGAAAATATTTTTGGAAAAATCCTCTCTCTCTACAATTCTCTCTCTCTTTTGTAACTTGCATAGCCTTTTCCCAAACACTTTAAACCAAACCTAGAGACCTTCTTACTGGGGTGATTTGAGCTTGAATTTGAGCTCTTGAAGCACTTGAGAGTGTGAAATTGTTGGTTTATGACTTAAGGGTTTATTCATCTTCAAGAGGTATACCTTCTCTTGCTTTTGTACTATCTCTACACCACTTATTTTCTATCTTTTCTTACTGATTTTGAAGTGTTTTTCAACTGTTTTTATGGGCTGAAACTTATGGTTTAAGGCTATTAAAGGTAGAGGGGTTAACCACCCTTCTTTGAATCTTGTTCTCTAAACCTTTACACTTGTGTTTCCCTTCTCTTCATCAACTTTTTTTTTGAGCTTTTTACCATTGATTTTCAGAGATTTTCAAAGGCTAAAAAAGTGGTTTTGAAGTCCCAAAAATGGAGAGGTTAGCCACCCCTCCTTTGACTTGTGTACTTGCTTAAATTGCTCCATGTTTTAGCTTATTATTTTAGCTATTTTTGTCTTCATTCCAGCACATTTTTGTACTATTTTTGGGCTGTTTTTGGACTGTCTAAACTCTGAAATTTTGGGCTGAAACTTATGATTTAAGGCCATTAAAGGTTGAGGGGTGGTCCACCCTTCTTTACACCTTGCTTTAAAGGCCTTTACCCTTGTATTTCCCACCTTTGCACTATCTTTTTTTGAGCTTTTAAACAATATTTTTCAGAGTTATTTTAGTGGCTAAAATCATGTTTTGAAGTCCAAATTTGGAGGGGTTAGCCTCCCCTCCTTATGTCTTGTTTACTAGCCTAGTTAGTACCATGTTTTAGCATATTAATCTAGCTATTTTTAGCTCAATTTTAGCATATTTTAGGACTTATTTTAGCACTGTTTTGGGCTGATAGTTGCATTTGAGCTTTGTTTTGCCTGCTTGTAGTGTAATAGTCCTCACGAGTTTGGTGTTCTAGGCCTTAGACACCATCTCTTTTGAGTTGATAGCACTTATTTATGCTTTTCTCACTCATTTTCAACACTAATAATCTCTACAACCTACCTCATTTCTTGGCTTTTTGTTTTGTTTTGAAAGTCGTTCAAACTACTTGTTTGTTTAAAGCATGAGATTGAGATGTCATGCTTAATGGTTTAATCCCTTAGGGGGTTCATTACCAACGGTATGATGTGTATTTCATGCCTAAGACAACTCTTGGTTTGAGCCTTCTTTCCATTAAAGGACTTAAACTCATGCTTTGGACTCAATTGATTAAAGGATGGTTGGTAATTAAAATGAAGTAATTAAAATTGGGACTAAAAGTGAGCAAGGTAATAATTTGGTTGTGTTCAATCGGATGTTAATTGAACACATGGAACTTGGGCCATTTCATACTTACTAGTGATGAAATGATTCAAGTTTCCAAGGTCACCATTTCCCTTGATCTTCCATGATAGGGAGGTGGCTTTGAGAGTCTCATTTCATTGCATTTATTGAACTTGCACGCTTTCGTTCACAAGCCATCATGTAATGAAATTGCTTGAGTTGGTGGTTTGTGGCTTAAGCTCACTACTCATTTGATTTGTTCATGAAAAAGAGGGGTGAGTTGTGCAAACAAACTCTTGAAATACCCTGTATATGCTCTGTTTGTCCTCTGTTGCAGTAAGGAAAACTGGGCAGCAGTGGCCAACAGGCCACTTTACATGGCCGGCAGGTGGCCGGCAGACCACCTTTGATGGCTGGCCAGCCATCACTGGTGGCCGGCCGGCCAGCCATCACTGGCCAGTCGGCTACTGATGCAAATTTCAGTAGCATGTTTGTAAGGCAGAGCAGAGTTATTCTGAAAGTTGGCAACAGTGTTGGTGTTCTATTGTGCAACAAAGGCTCTTCGGAAGCAAAACATTGGCTTTTCGGGTGGAAACCGAACACGTGCATGAGCATCCCTCGCATTCCGAGCTTGTTTAATGTTTAAATATTTAGATTAATTATTTGTTGTAATTAATTAGTTGTAGCTAATTAATTTTGTCAAGTGTTGTAATATTTAATTAACTAGAATAGTTAGTTAATTCATATGTTATTGTAATAATTAGTTAAGTAGTTTAGCTAATTTCATTTGTTTTGTAATAATTAGCTTAGCTTAGATTAGCTGGTTAGTTTATTCGGACTCTCCTTCGTGAGAGCGCAATGTAATAATGTGTATGTCTTCCAACCCCATGTCTTTCTCCCTTTTATTTACTAGCTTATGATGGTTAGTTTAAGGGCATCATGTTTTGTTTAGCATACTTCATGTTTACATCCATTTGTATTGCATGCACCGAGACTCGGTTCATCATTCTAACTGCATTGTTATTGCTTATACTTCTTGAATACGTGCTTAAACCGCATGCTATTTACTTGTTTTATATGCCATATTAGTCGCCGAGCTTATTAGTTGCATATCGCATGTGTTGCATTAGTCATATTGCATAGTTAGGAATCATGCATTTTTCTAACTCATATCTTTTTGGCTTGGAGTACTAGGTGAGCCTTTACTCGCTTTAGCATAATTGCATGAGTTTTGATGTTGCCATGTTTCGCATGGTTGCCATGAGGCTAATTGCTTAAATGATAAATTGCTTGAATGCCTGTGAATGAATGCTTATTGCTTGAATTGGAATGATTTGAGCGATGTTCATATGCAATCACTTTTTCAAGTGGTACATATTTGAAATAATTTTCAAAACAAACATGACTCGAAATGTTCCAATTCTTGCAAAGTTAGTCTATACTTGTGTGTGTGCGCATCACATAGTAATGCTAGCCTAATAAACTGGAACAAGAGCATATAATGTACATAAAATTCATATCATGATTAGTAGAGGCCAATCTTTGATCGGGCGAGCGGAGGTGCTCAAATGTATTTATGACCTTTCCTTCTTGTACCTAAGTTCCTGAGTCGAGACAATCTTGGTGATGACGGATACGTGGCCTTTGGCACAAATCATGGGTTTCCTAAATTTCTCAAAAATATTTAGGTAGCGACTCTATATCTGGCAAAGCAGTCAATTTTTGACAATTTGATTCCAAATCGATTTTCCAAAAGATTTGCCGGATTTGGACTCTTTAGTGTTTATCAATTTCACATTGCACTTGTGAGATTACATTCAGAACCGTGGGAGTCTGAACTGTAGGGCTTATTTTCGAACTTTCGAAAGGGGGCGCAAAAAAGTCGAGCTACAACGAGGAAGAGAATAATCATTGTGAATGGCTAGGGCAAATATAAAGAGAAAGGGAAATTAAATCAAAGAAAATAAAGAATAAATTAGTTATTTGCGACTGATAATTAGGTGGTCGCAAATTATATGGTAGCAAAAGGCCATTTTTTTAGTAGTGACACTTCCAATAAAGTGAGATATTTTCATTTGTCAAAATGTGATCTATTTATGATTTTGTATTAGTGAGAGTGCTTCAAAATAGAGAAACGACTAGAACCCTCTTCTTCGAGGGTTGTACTATTCTCCATCCCCCTCCCGTCTACTTCCACGAGATGATCACCCTGTTATGCAGTGGTGGTGGAGATTAGATTGAGATCAATTGATTTGATCGCTACAACAGTCGAGTTCATCAAAATACATATGACTTTGTAAATGTACAAATTTGAGGCATGGATTGATTTTCAGAGATACCTTGGATCTAATCTTGATTGTTCAAGATTTAGTTTTGGTAGGCCAGAGGATATCTAGTGGTCTTTGTCCTCTTTTTTCTTTTTTTCTTTTTTTTCATTCCTACAGAGAGAGAGAGAGAGAGAGAGAGAGAGAGAGAGAGAGAGATGTTACTGTTGTTGTTATTGTTGATGATGATGATTGTAACAAATAGTGACTTAGTGTATTGATTGGTTTAGTGTATTCATTTCCTCATATGTTGTTGTTATTGTTTTCATTGGGATTAGGATTTCAACAGATAATACTCTTTTTTCTCTGGTTTTGCGTTCAACAGATAGGTTAAAAATAAGAAGAAGAAAAAAGTGTGGAAAATTTCAACAAATAATAGAGAGAAAAGAGAAGTGGAGAAGGGAACAGATAGGTATAAAAAGTTTGAAAATGCTGTGTATTTGAACATATAAAAAAATAGGTTAAAAAAATTCAATAGATAGATTAAAAAAATTTGAACAAATAGATATAAATTTGAACAGATAGTCAAAGAAAAGTCAAACAGATAAAAAAGTCAACAAATAAATTAAGGGGTAAAATTGGAAATAAAATGACCTTCCAGAACAACAAAAGAATTTTTCATCAAACTATTTCACAAAAGGTGAACCTCTCACTAACAAAAAAATATCCACATGTCTTATACCCTCCCTACTTTAAAGTTTTCAACAATTATCTCTTTTTATCTATTACTACCTACTTATCTCTTTTGTTTAATTTAAACCACACAGTCTAAACAGAGAGTGAATTAAATGAAGATGAATTCATTAAGCAGTATTGTATAAAATAATTGTGAATTTAAACTGCATGATAGTATAATAAAAAAAGGCAACATTGTATAATGAATGATGGTTATTAAAAAAATAAGGGGAATTTATTGATAAATCCCATCTAGAGATGTTTTATTCCAATAAGTCCACAAAGAAAAATTATATCCCAATCAGTCCCATATAGTTTTCTGCTTATTCCATAAAGTCCATTTTTTTAATTTCATATTTATACATGGACTATTATGCCCTTATATATATATATATATACACTGTGTTAATACGTAACCAACGTCACGCTGCAGGCCGAACGTGAGGCCACGCTCCATTAAAAAAGGAACATGAATGAACCAAAAAAACCTCCATGGAAGCCAGTCATCAACTCCGGCGAAACACCCACACCAAACGCCGGAAGAGAGAACCCAACGAGGAACCCCAACACCAGCGCCGGAATCGCTTCGGCATTACAACCAAATACGAACAAATAACAACGCCGGGTTGATCACACAACCAAATACGAACAAATAACACTTGTCATACCAACGCAGACCCGCCAACGACGCATCCACCATAGCCGGCTACATCTCCCAGAACATATAACCATCCCACCACATGCACCTGAAAGTGCTTATCGCCGATAAAAACCAGCACCGGAGCAAAGAAGCAGTACACGCAAGGGTAGAACCCAACGCCCGTCAACCTCGCGCTGGAGCAGAGAAACAGCACACGTTGGAGTAGAAACCCAGCGTCAGTGACTCCCCCAGTCGACGAGGGACTTCTAAACAAGGCCCATACACCGATATTGAACGATGTGAATGTTTACATCATGTTCGTATTACGTGAAGAATGTGGATGTTTGCATTTTACTTTGATGTTTGTTTAATGAGGCTATGTCTGAGTGATGTAATTGTGATTATATGGATCAATGTGAATGTTTACATCGTGGTCATGTGGAGGGGAGGTCATCATATTAGTGATGAATGTGGATCCTTTATAATTCACAGTATGTGGAACAATATGAATGTTTACATCGTGTTAGTATTATGTGAAGGATGTCGATGTTTGCATTTTACTTTAAGTTTTGCTTAATGAGGCTCTGTGTGAGTGATATAATTGAGAGTAAATGGATCAATGTGAATGTTTACTTCGTGGTCCTGTGGAGGGGAGGTCATCAGATTAGTGATGAATGTGGATATTCTATAATTCAGAGTGTGTGGAACAATGTGAATGTTATAATTCAAAGTGTGTGGAACAATGTGAATGTTTACATCCTGTTAGTATTATGTGAAGAATGTCGATTTTTGCATTTTACTTTAAGTTTTGCGTAAGAAGGCTCTGTCTGAGTGATATAATGGAAATTATATGGATCAATGTGAATGTTTACATCATGGTCCTTTGGAGGGGAGGTCATGAGATTAGTGATGAATGTGGATCTTCTATAATTCAGAGTATATGTGTCAATGTAAATGTTTACATCGTGTTCATATCATGTGAAGAATGTGGATGGTCTCACTTTTACTTTGATGTTTGTTTAATGAGGCTTTTGTGTGGGTGTGAATATTCACATCTTGTTTAATGTGAATTATGGATTTAACACTTGAACTGTACTTGTATGCTTCACAGCATTGAACAACATTGGAATGTGAACATTCACATGATGTCAATGTTCATATCAGTGTGTACCCAGTATTTGATTTTTGTTTTATTTTCACTTTTTTATGGTACCAATCTGACATTTATGTTGGTTGTGTTTTGGATGAATGCATGATGTTAACATTAACACTGGTGTAATATAATCACATTATGTGAATGTTCACATTGTTGATCTTTCAAACATTTCTGTGTTGGGAATGTTCACATTGTTGTTACTGTTAACAGCATCGAAGTAGATGACATGAATGTTTACATCAATGTAACCATTCACATCATCAACTCATAAGATGTGAATATTCATGACATCGTTGTTGCCATTCGCATAATCAGAAGTTATGATGTGTATATTCACATCATCAAATTATTAGATGTGTATATTGACTTGTGTTAAGAAATATCATACGCACACCTGCCATATTGTGTTACTTGAACACTTTAAGCAATATTCACATTCATGTAGTATGGTTTAAAACAGAAGAAAGTGCATGATCATTCTATGATGTGAACATTCACATCATGTCATGTGCATTCAAAAAAAAAAAAAATACAATCTCAATGTGCATGACCAACGCAAAATAGGCCTGAAAATGCATATACATATATTGAATGAAAAAATATCTGTACAAGCTGTGATATAGACTTGATTTACAATTAAGCTAGTCTGCTCCAATATGAAAAATCTATTGACACTAAATTGTCTTAAATGTGGATAACAGATTTGGGTAACAGTGATAGGTGGACAACCCCCACCTATAGGTTTTCACATTGCACTGTCTTTCTGTGGTTCAGGGAAAGGTGTACTAATGAGTCTCTTATTTGGCACCATTCATAGCGTGCTAGGCTGGCAACAATGTCTTCACGGTATACATGTGTCCTCATGATGTAACAAACTGCAGGCCCGCAATCCACCCTGAAAATACGAACTTGTTGTTAGATTTTGAAATTTAGGTGGGTAATGGTTATGGAACATGTGTAGAAATCGATTTTAGGCTTACGAATTTGGTGATAAGTTGGTCCATAATGGTGATGATGGTCCAATGTTGTGCACCAAAGCTATGATGTAGTCCCTCTGCCAACAATTAAATTTCATATTAGGCACCAACCAACATAGGCATACATCCAATTTCAAATATTACATAATATTCACATGGGTGATCACATTACGTTATAATTTGTTAAAGATCAAAGGGGGGAACCAACAGCGCCAAACAACACCCAATAACACAAACAACTTGGAGATTGATGTCACAATGTGAATATTTACATTAATGTGAATGTTCACATCATCCATGTTTGCAAAATAATTTCAGAAGATGACAACAGTTACTAGCCAATGTGAATGTTAACCTGGGTGATCACATTATGTTATAATTTGCTAAATATCAAAGGGGGGAACCAACAGCACCAAACTACACCCAATGACACAAACAACTTGGACATTGATGGCGCAATGTGAATATTTACATCATAATGCATCACAGTGTTAAGTGAAGTTTGGGGGTTCTGACATTAATGTGACCATTCACATGATGTCAATGTTTATATCAGTGTGTACCCAGTAATCAACACTAATGTCAATGTTCACATCATCCATGTTTGCAAAATAAATACCGAAAACGACAACAGTTACAAGGCAATGTAATATTCACATGGGTGATCACATTACGTTATAATTTGCTAAAGATCAAAGGGGGGAACCAACAGCGCCAAACAACACCCAATAACACAAACAACTTGGAGATTGATGTCACAATGTGAATATTTACATTAATGTGAATGTTCACATCATCCATGTTTGCAAAATAATTTCAAAAAATGACAACAGTTATTAGCCAATGTGAGCAAAATCAAAGGGGGGGAACCAACAGCACCAAACTACACCCAATGACACAAAGAACTTGGACATTTATGGGGCAATGTGAATATTTACATCATAATGCATCACAATGTTGCGTGAAGTGAATATTTACATTAATGTGAATGTTCACATCATACATGTTTGCAAAATAATTTCAGAAAATGACAACAGTTACTAGCCAATGTGAGCAAAATCAAAAGAGGGGAACCAACAGCACCAAACTACACCCAATGACACAAACAACTTGGACATTTATTGGGCAATGTGAATATTTACATCATAATGCATCACAGTGTTGCGTGAAGTTTGGGGGTTCTGACATTAATGTGACCATTCACATGATGTCCATGTTCATATCAGTGTCTACTACTGTAAGTTTACCCAATAAGGAACACTAATGTGCAAGTTCACATCATCCTTGTGTGCCAAATAAATTCTGAAAAGTACAATAGTTACAGAACCAACAGCGCCAAACAACACCCAATAACACAAACAACTTGGAGATTGATGTCACAATGTGAATATTTACATTAATGTGAATGTTCACATCATCCATGTTTGCAAAATAATTTCAGAAAATGACAACAGTTATTAGCCAATGTGAGCAAAATCAAAGGGGGGGAACCAACAGCACCAAACTACACCCAATGACACAAAGAACTTGGACATTTATGGGGCAATGTGAATATTTACATCATAATGCATCACAATGTTGCGTGAAGTGAATATTTACATTAATGTGAATGTTCACATCATACATGTTTGCAAAATAATTTCAGAAAATGACAACAGTTACTAGCCAATGTGAGCAAAATCAAAAGAGGGGAACCAACAGCACCAAACTACACCCAATGACACAAACAACTTGGACATTTATTGGGCAATGTGAATATTTACATCATAATGCATCACAGTGTTGCGTGAAGTTTGGGGGTTCTGACATTAATGTGACCATTCACATGATGTCCATGTTCATATCAGTGTCTACTACTGTAAGTTTACCCAATAAGGAACACTAATGTGCAAGTTCACATCATCCTTGTGTGCCAAATAAATTCTGAAAAGTACAATAGTTACAGAACCAACAGCGCCAAACAACACCCAATAACACAAACAACTTGGAGATTGATGTCACAATGTGAATATTTACATTAATGTGAATGTTCACATCATCCATGTTTGCAAAATAATTTCAGAAAATGACAACAGTTATTAGCCAATGTGAGCAAAATCAAAGGGGGGGAACCAACAGCACCAAACTACACCCAATGACACAAAGAACTTGGACATTTATGGGGCAATGTGAATATTTACATCATAATGCATCACAATGTTGCGTGAAGTGAATATTTACATTAATGTGAATGTTCACATCATACATGTTTGCAAAATAATTTCAGAAAATGACAACAGTTACTAGCCAATGTGAGCAAAATCAAAAGAGGGGAACCAACAGCACCAAACTACACCCAATGACACAAACAACTTGGACATTTATTGGGCAATGTGAATATTTACATCATAATGCATCACAGTGTTGCGTGAAGTTTGGGGGTTCTGACATTAATGTGACCATTCACATGATGTCCATGTTCATATCAGTGTCTACTACTGTAAGTTTACCCAATAAGGAACACTAATGTGCAAGTTCACATCATCCTTGTGTGCCAAATAAATTCTGAAAAGTACAATAGTTACAGGGCAATGTGAATGTTTACATGGTTGATCACATGATGTTATAATTTGCTAAAAATCAAAGAGGGGAACCAACAGAACCAAACTATACCCAATGAAACAAACAAGTCCAACATTGATGTCGCAATGTGAATATTTACATCACATTCCATCACATTGTTGACTGAAGTTTGGAGATTCTGTGGACATCAACAATGAACAATATCAACATTGACTGTAATGTGAACATTCACATCGTCATACACTGATGTGAATGTTCACATCGTTACACACTGCTGTGAATGTATACAGCAGTATATACTACTGTAAGTTTACACAGTAATCAACGCTTATGTGAATGTTGACATCATCTATTTTTACAAAATCAAATCCGAAAACATCTGTGTTTATGATTTCAAATCCGGAAAACCAGAAAGGTAGACGTATACATAGGTGATGACATTATGATTCAAAAGCAGAAGGTGGAATGTTAGTACTTACTTTTGTTCGTCATTGTTGGTGGGTATGGAAAACTCAGTGGGACGACAGGAATTCTGAACGACGAATCACGCTCCTTCCGATGTGAACCTTTGCAGTGGTGAGATGAAGAGGAATATGGGGTCGATGGTCGACGATGGAGGACGATGGACGACGAGGACGATGGAGGACGATGGACGACGAGGCGATGTGAATCTAGGGTTTTTGGAGGCGATGTGAGTATCGTGTTGGAATAGGAATGGGTTTTGAAGAATCAGTTACACGCGGGAGAGACGGAGAGGGTTGTTTCGTCCATTTACATTTAATGGACCTAATGGAATATTCAGAAACAGTTTGGGTTTTATGGAACTAAACAGTTATAAATGGGACTTATCAAAAAAGCGCCCAAAAAATAATAATTATTATTACAAATTTGTCTTACCCTACTGTATATACATGATTATAAAAGAATAATTTTAAAAAATGTATATATGAATTTGAATAACACAAAGATAACATGGTAGCACTTACACTTTTTTTGTTTTTTTGATCAACAAATATTAGTTGTTAGTTGTTAGATTAGCAATTATGAGAGATAATCTCCTCACTCTTGACAAAGCACCTAAGTGCTTGCACTCCCTTAATTCAACTTCCTTAAAGGGAATTAAACCCATGACCTCCTTGAGACTAAACTTTAAGGAAAGTATAGTGACCAATTAGACTAGGCTTAATTAGTTTTGTAACACTTGTAAATAGGGGTGTGCGCGGTGCGGTTCGGACAGTTTGAGAGTAAAATTACAAATCAAATGGCGGGTTAGCAGATTGACAAATTGCGGTTTGGGCGGTTTTTGGCAGATTGACGGATTGAAGAATATTTTAACTAATTATCATACATTTGCATAATATATAACACTAATTTGTATAATATTTTTTACATATATAACACAAAGTAATTTTACATAATATGTTTCATAGATATAACCACTAATTTGTAATAAATTTCATATCTTAAATCTCTCTCACACTTGTTTTTACATTGATATTTCATTGGAAGTTAAAAAATATATACGTATTAGCTATAGCGGAGTGGAGCGGTTCGGTTGGCGGATTATAAATTTTAAAGTTTAAACCGCAGTTAACGGTTAAAGCGGTGCGAATTAATGCGAATCAGTGTAATTTTAGCGAATTGAACGGTATTTTGCACAACCCAACCTGTAAAGTTCGGAATGTTGGCTTCATAAAAACACAAGTTCTTAAACGGGTTTCTTTGTAAATTGTCTAAGTTGATCCTTATTAGATCATCATGATCATGATGGCGTGATATGAATAGTTTGCTTTTTCAGGATAGTCGGAAAATTTTAGAACTTTCTCACATTCCATCATGTAAAAATATGGGAAAAAAAAAAAAAAAAATTCACTAATTTTTTTTTTATATTTAAAAAGTGATAATGCAACACAATTGGAACCATTATGTACGGACTAAAATACAACATCAACATTTATGTCTAATTTAGTAGACTATTAGAGTGATACGACCATTTGAAGTTGTTATATGATTATGCGATGTAATTAATTTATTTTTAAAAAAATTATTTAATTATATAATTTTATGCTGGAGCCAATAAGTTGTGAAGTATAGATGACTACCTCAATTTTTCTTTTTGGTTAATAATTGAAACTTTTTTTTTAATGAATTTTTTATAAATTATTTGAGTTTTTTTAAACATGAATTTTTTCTTCCATTTAGAGGATCTAAAGGGATAATGGACTGTTTTATAAGGAAAAACCTAATCTTCATAATTGAATGAAAATTGGTTAAGGAAATCGATTTTTGAGAAAGAATTAAATTATAATGGGAATTTTTACTTTAAAATCTCACGATTAGGTTAATTAGATTCTACCTAATTAACCCTTGAAAATTTGGCCTTGACACAAATACTTTCTTGTCATAATTTTTTATTTTACAAAATTAATAAAATAAAATAAAATATTTAAGTACTCTCCTATACAATAATAAAATTACCTAAATTATTAATTGAAATATATTTTTGACATCATTAAAATTAGTAATTGATTTGATAATTTATTAATAAAAACAGTCATTTGTTATTCAATTAAAAACTTAAAAGGTATTACAGGAACAATCCGTATTTTAAATAAACCTCATAAAGTATATTTATAATTTACCCTATAATATAATGATGTTGATGTTAAACTTCTGAAAATAGTCTCAAAATTATGTCAATTTTACCTGTCCCAAATCTACAACGAGTTTGTGAACCTCACACATGAAGTGAATCTTCTTCCCGTATTAGTACTAGGGTTGCAAATGAACAGAATTGTTCGTGAATAGACTCGAGCTCAATTCGATAAGGACTTGTTCAAACTCGATTCGTTCAATTTTTATTGCGTTTGAGCTCGAATTCATTAAAATCTTAATAAACAAATCTAAACAATCTAAAATTCGACTCGTTCAACATTTATTAAAAATATATATATTATTTATATATTAAATAATGTAAAAATATGTATAAAAAATAAAATAAATATGTTATTTATATAGTTTAAAATGTAAAATGTATATAATATTTAACTATATATAATACATTTATATAATAGTTGTAGTAGATATTATTATTTTGGTAAAATATTAAAAAAAAAAGTATATTTATATATATTACATATATAATTGTATAAATTTCACTCGTTAAGACTTGTAAATAGACTCGAGTTAAAGTCAAACCTAAACAGACTCGAATTTAAATCAAACCTAAACCGGCTCAACTTGAGTTTGATTCATTAAATTTTTATTGAATTTGAACTCATTAAAATCTTAATAATAAGTTTAAACATATTAACGTTAGGCTCGACTCCGCTCATTTACGGCCCTAATCCGTGCTAAGGGTGTTCACGTGTCGATTCGGCTCGTGTTTACCCTTACCTTGCATGCCGAACCAATGTATTCAGATTTGAAAAGTAGTTAGTAACTCGTGTTGACCGAACCGACGTATTCAAATTTGAAAATTAGTTAGTAACTCGTGTTTACCGAACTGTAGCTCGAAATTGACTAAATCAAAAGTCACGGTGTAGCGATTAGTTGGGTCAATTTAGAAAAAATAATACATATGGATTTTTTATTATTATTATTTTTTATTTTTGGAATTGAGAGTTCAAAATAGCCAATTATGCTCATGTATATATACTTAGAGATTATAGATCAGTGACAGAGAGAGTGACAAATCAGAGATTGGTAACTGATAACAGTTTACAGCTAATGTATATACATTTATGTTGTATTTGATTGAGAGATTTGAAAAAAGATTTGGAAAAAGAAATAAAAAAAGGGGTGTGAAACTAAGTGAAATATAGATATATTTTATTCATATTTCACTTATTTTTTCTCTTTCCCTCCAAATCTCTTCCTAAATTGCTCAACGAAACACAGCATTACATATTATAGATTATCGCCACAGCCACTGTCTTCACTCATCGCAACACTATTGCTCATCACCAACACCATTGTTCGCCACACCACCATTGGAAGAAAAAGAGAAAGGAAAAGAACGAAAATAAGAAGCAGAGATGAGAGAGAAAGAGAGATGGGGAATGGGTGGGGGAGAGAAACGAAAAGGTTAAGAGAGAGAGATAGGGGGTGTTTGTTTCAGCTTTTCAGAGCCAACTTATGACATTTAGCTTTGAAAAAGTTATTTTGGACTGTTTGGTTAAACTTATTTCAAACAACTTCTAATTCTAACAGCTTATTTTAACTCAAAAAAGCTGATTCTGAGAAGCTGCTCACCCCTTGCTTCTGATTATCAGCTTCTGCTGTGGACATGTTAACTTGTTGTTATACTCTTAAATTTTTTTATTTTTATTTTTTTAAAAATAGAAAAAGACTCAAATGGACTATAGATTATTATTATTATTTTTTATGAGAAATGTAGACAAACAAAAAATAAAAATTAATTGAAAAAGCTATTTCACAGCTTATTTAACAAATACTACTCAGCAACTTAAATTTATAATCCAACAGTTACACCAAACAGATTAACAACTTCTGATTAAAGTCATAATCTATAATCTGTTAAGTTATAATCTATAAGCTGTTTTAACAGCTACACCAAACGGGGCCTATAAAGATGAAAGGTTTGACATAAATGAGTTGTCAAATATGTAAGACAGGAAAAATTGTTTGGTGCTCTTAGGCATCACCTAGGGGTATTTTTCATTAATCATAATCTATTATGGAGTATTTTGAGAAGTTGATTAAAAGTTAATTTTTAAAATTTATTTTTTTAAAAACCTTTTTGTCTTTTTGTAAGTAAAAAATATGAAAGATAATGTGATCTAAAAATTGGAAAATAACTTTTAACACATTTTCCAAAGGGGCCCATGTCTTATTCTATTTTTCAATCATCAAATATAAAATTATAAATCTCGTCAATCAATCACAAAACCTTTGGAACCAATAACTTCTGGAAAGAGAGAAAAGAAGATGTGAGAATAAAGGAATAAATTTTTAACGGAAAAATATGTATGGCCTTGGAAATATATATATGTCTCAGAGTTTTTTTATTTTACGGGGAAATAACTGCACAGTAAAATTACAAAAATATGAAAAAATATAATATTTTAATTATTAAATTTAATATGTGACTTGTGTGAAGTACAAAAATTTATTTTTAAAATAAAAAATTAATAAATTTGCTAATAGTTGATGAAATTTTTTATCATTATGTGTGATTCTATATAAAAGACTCATAAAAATAATTTCTTTACAAGTTATATATATATATATAAAAATAAAAAAAAAAGAGTATATTCTCAACTTGAAATCAAATCATCATTTGTGTTAATCAAATTTATCAAAAATCATGAATTATACTTGTATCCAAATATATTTTCTAAAAAAAAAAAAAAGAACGAAAAGTTCTATAATGTAAAAATTATGACTTGGTTATAACTCATGGTGTATATTATGATATGTGTTACAAACGAATAATAATAATTTTAAGGGAAAATTACAGTTATACCCTTGAGGTTTGAGTTTAATATATATCACCCCTTAAGTTTTGGAAAATTACACTAACCCCCCTGTCATTATAATTATTTAGACAGAATGAAAACATTGAACTCATGCCCTCTTTCTTTCTTGTTTTACTTTACTTTCTCTTTTTTTTTTTCTTTTTTCTTTTTCCCTTTCCTTTGCTTTATTTTTTTTCCTAATGTAATTTTATCTGTTTTTCTACTAGAAA
The DNA here is from genome assembly GCA_036172215.1 of Camellia granthamiana. Classification (NCBI taxonomy): domain Eukaryota; kingdom Viridiplantae; phylum Streptophyta; class Magnoliopsida; order Ericales; family Theaceae; genus Camellia; species Camellia granthamiana. Next base: position 62,057,579 of record CM069909.1, read on the forward strand.
TTGTTGCCTTTTATATAAGTAAAGGGGTTTGTAAAATAAAACTATTAACCACATGAGTAGAAATATAATTTCCAAAAAGCCAGGAAATAAAATATAATTGGACCAAATCTCAAGGTGTCAATGTAATTTACCCTTGTTCTTATGAAGGCATGTTTTTACTTGCAATTTGTGTAACAAGATTACTTACAACTTTGCTGATCAATTTGTATAAATGTTAAAATAACATTTTTTTTATGTCATTTAATGGTAAACAAATTCATAATTTGATCTCCCTAAATGTAACGCCCTAAAAAATAAACATAATCCCATCATCTAACAGTTCTATATACATGATAGGTAAATCACATTTTCATACATACATCAGAGTTATTATTACAAAAGGGTACTTCATATAAGTTCCAAACTGTTTACAACATAACAAAATGCCCTACGGGCTTACATCTTTCCAAGTAATAACTTGGTTACAAAAAGAAGGGTACTAACTCTTTACATATAAAGCCTTCGGCTTGAGTTTACATTTAACATCGAAATAAATCGACAAAATGGAGTCTTCAACTCCTAAACCTCCCAAGCTAAAACATTGGAGGCAGCATGTCTCCTGTAATTGAAAATGGTGTCTCAAGTAGGGTGAGCCAAAACCCAGTAGAGATATGCTAAACCAAATATGAGAAATAACTAAAACATTAGCATTTGACAAATGGTTAACACTTGTAAGCCAACTTACACCCTTTACAAAGCCCAACAATAATTACATCCATATTTCAATCCACTTCCATTCGTTTATCCAAGTAAATTCATAGACATGGTTCATTACTTATCCAAATAATTCAAAATGAAACTACAACTCATATTATCAACACTTCAATTATCAACAATACAAAATGAGACTATAACTCATATTATCAACACTTCAATTATCAACGTCATTCAAACGCATTTAAGATTTCAGGACTTTCACCTTGGACAATACGACCAACTTAGTTATCAATGGAGTCCATCTCCTATCTCCTCCCAAACAGTGGAGTACATCCCCTATCGCCTCCCAAACCATGGAGTACATTCCCTTTCTCCTCCCAAACAAAGATACATATACAATGTATTTAAACACCTTATCATATACAATGATCAATTAAAACACATATTCAATGTGTTAATCCAACCGTCATATTCAATGACTTAGTTCAATTGATTAGTTTCAATTTACCTAATCATCATGTATTTTCTACAACAATCATGGCTATCCTCCAGGACACAACATTAATGTTGTGTCCTAGAGTGCCATGATTGCAGCATATGGCATGAATGGCCTTCTGCAGTATGCCTTGGCGTTGGTTGGCAAAATGAGAGCCCACAGTCTAAGGCCAAACCCAGTAACAACACTGTGCGGACCAGTTTCCGCAATAGAGTAAGATGGAACTTCGTGGACGAACCCTGGTGCACCAATGGGTGAAGGCCTGCACAAGGAACAAATAGTTAGGCTGCCCGACCAGGGATTGGTCGGAAACCCCTCTGACGGTCAAGTCAGTACCGGAGTTTGGTAGAGACAAGATAGAGAAGATTAGTGTCTTTCTAGAATTAAGAGCTCGCCCCTTTCAAGGAAAGTCTAGGTTACCTTTTATAAGAATCGTATGACTTATTCATCAAGCTCCCTCATTCTCCGCATCGTCTTCAGCCGTGATTGTAGCACATTCCTTAATAGAGGGGAGCAAGATCCGTCATTCGCGGGCACCATGTGCCCTTTACTTTACAGGGTATTGATTGATCTGTTAGCACTCATGTTGTTGTTGAGTGGAAGCCTTGGATCCCATGTTATGGACTTACCCACTTCGGAGTGGGGAGTGGTGCTAGGGCCAGGCCCATGGTCTTCTCTTCTTCGGAGTGGGGAGTGGTGCTAGGGCCAGGCCCATGGTCTTCCCTTCTTCGGAGTGGGGAGTGGTGCTAGGGCCAGGCCCATGGTCTTCCCCTCTTCGTAGTGGGGAGTGGGCCAAGACTGATCCCTTAGCTCGGCCCATCATAGAGTGGAGAGAGAGAGCCCACTTCGAAGTGGGGACCTTCGTCCAGGTCCAACGAGGCTCCATACAAATGGGCTTAAGTACGGAGTAGGGACCTTCGTCAGTACGGAGTAGGGACCTTCGTCCAATCCCACGAGGTTCCATACAAATAGGCTTAAGTACGGAGTAGGGACCTTCGTCAGTACGGAGTAGGGACCTTCGTCCAATCCCACGAGGTTCCATACAAATAGGCTTAAGTACGGAGTAGGGACCTTCGTTAGTACGGAGTAGGGACCTTCGTCCAATCCCACGAGGTTCCATACAAATAGGCTTAAGTACGGAGTAGGGACCTTCGTCAGTACGGAGTAGGGACCTTCGTCCAATCCCACGAGGTTCCATACAAATAGGCTTAAGTATGAAGTAGGGACCTTCGTCAGTGCGGAGTAGGGACCTTCGTCAGTACGGAGTAGGGACCTTCGTCCAATCCCATGAGGTTCCATACAAATAGGCTTGAGTAATTGTGCCCCCTTCATTTGCCCCCTGGCTTGCACTAAAAATTATTGAGCGGAAGCCATTATTTGTATTCAGTCCAATTTGCTCAAACTTTACGTCAACCTTAGAAATGTCTAGTTGGATTCGGCCGAGTATTTCGTTGTTCGGCTTTTACTTGATTCGGTCAAGCTTAACTCATCGTAGAGCGTAACTCAGCTCTTTGTTGAGCGCGAGTTGTTACCATGGACCATGCTTTCAAGTAACGATACTTGGCACAAATTCCACCAAGCTATACCACTTGGCGCCCTACTCCAACCGAAAGGCCGAGTTTGTAGGCTGGGGCGTAGGTTAAGACCTGTAACCCGTTCTTGCTCAATTGTCGAGCGAAAATATGTACGACACATATGAAAAAGAACACAATTCATAGGGAAAAGGTGATTTCAATAATACTTAGAGAATTGCGATTACATTCAAAAGCTGCTTAGATCATTACATCACTGATAGTATTTCTTCAAGTTGGCAACATTCCAAGGACGATGAATGGACTTGCCTGCTAGGTCAGTCAGGTAGTAAGCTCCGTTGCCTAAGGCAGAGGTAACTCTGTAAGGCCCTTCCCAGTTAGGGCCGAGCTTCCCTTCACCAGGGACCTTCTTATGATCCATGACCTTCCTTAGCACCAGATCTCCAAGTAGAAATTGGCGAATTAGCACATTTTTATTGAAACTTCGTGGGGAAACAGACTACCTAGTGGCAAGTGGATGGCACTGCCTCCATTGTATGAATCCAAGGTCGACCGAGTATTGCATTGTAAGGAGATGAAGTATTGATCACCAGGAAGTCAACAAGGACCACTTTGGACTTTGCTGTGACGGACAAGGTGATCCGGCCGAGCGGCCACTCTGTCTATCCATTGAAGCTGACCAGAGGAGAGATTGCAGGGATTGAGTGTTGCTCATCAAGACCTAGCTTCTTGAAAAGGTCATAATACATAATGTCAACGGCGCTCCCTTCATCAATTAGGACCCGTTTCACATCAAATTTGTTCGCCACACCGACGGTGACGATCAGGGCATCAGTGTGAGGATGTTGGATCCCTTCTAGATCTTTCTCGGAGAACACAATGTTGAATTGAGAGGGCTTTGCTTCTGTTCTAGACCTCTTGAGCAATGGTCTTACTGACATGACTTGTTGCAAGTGCGTGGCTCTCTGAATCTCGCCACGAAGGGCATTCTCCCTTTGGGGGTCGGTCATCCCATGGATAACGTTTATCACTAGCCTTGGAGCTTGGTCCTCTAGTAAAGGGGTTGGGGGTTGTCCCTGTTTTGCCCTTGTCTTTTCCACATCGATCCATTGCTGGAGGTGGCCGACAGCAACCAAGTCTTCGAGATGCCTCTTAAGGTCTCTGCAGTTCTGCGTCTTATGCCCTTTCTCACGATGGTAGGTGCACCGCCACTCCTGGTTGCGCCGAGCAGGGTCCCCCATCATCTTAGGAGGCCAAACGAAGTAGGGTTCTCCCTTGATTTTTTCCAAGAGCCTGTAGATCGGCTCCGTGAACACAGTGGTTATGGCTTCGTAGGATCTGCTCCTTTCTTCTTCAGTTTGCATGGTCGGTTGCTTATTTTGGCCATACCTCTTTCTTTGGTCCTCCCTCCTAGGCTGTTTGGCCCTATGTTGCCAAGAGGCCTTAACTTCCTCATCTGCAACTGACACTTGTATAGAGGCTGTGTCATTTTTCACATGGGCTCGCTCCTCTATTCGAGCCTTCAGCTCTTTCAAGTCAGAGGCGGGTCGTTTCGTCAATGACTGCCTGAGCTTATGTGAAGGGGGGAGACCTTGTTTAAAGTATAGAGCTACCAACGGCTCACTACAAACATCTTCTTCCAAATCGCCATATGCCTCCCAATATCGCCGAGCGTATTCGCGCAAAGACTCCTTTTTATCCTTCCGAGTATTGAACAAGGTATCTAATCCCTTCGGGATTCGGCTATTAGAAACAAACCGTGCGACGAAGGCTTCGGAGAGCTGAGCCCAATCATAGATTGATTGAGGAGGAAGCTTGTTATACCACCGGAGGCCATGCTCACCAAGGCTAGAGGCAAAAACCTTGCACATGAACGCATCGTTTTGATTCCAAAGTGACATCATTTGGCGATAATGGCTGATATGAGTCAGGGGGTCTGACTTCCCATCATAGAGGATGAACTTTGGTGGACCGTACTTATGAGGAGCTTCCACCGCTTCAATCTTGGTGCAAAAGGGGAAGAGACTAGTCGGTCCAGAGCACGACGCTCTATCTAATGAACGGATCGACCTAGATACCCCTTTTCCCTTTCTAATTGCCGTTCTGCTACTTTGTTCGACCGTTGGTCATCCCCTTGGTTGTCGTTTAACCATGTCCTCAAGTCACGCGGTCGCTCGTCACGACGGCGCGGAGGAGGAGAGATTGCTGAATAATGACTGATAGACTTTTGTCTCTTGCGAGAGTCTTCTCGAGGATTCTCTGTCCTACTACTGGCTCCCTCACTGCGTACCGGAATTAGCCGGCTACGCTCACCACGAGTAGGACTATAGTTAGACCGTTCACGTCGTGGGGGTGGCGGAGGAGTGTACCTCTGTTGCTGTGACGGTCCCCCTCCTAAGTTCCTTGGCTCACCCTGAGGTACCATCTGCTTCCTCAGTTGAGCACGTAACTCTTCAATCTCCAGACTCATCGAGTCGATAACACGATCACGGTGGTCCTTCTCAACAAACAGCCGTTGAGATGACTGATAGGCGACGGCATGACGTCGCTCCGCCGTATGGAGGGTTGGACTGTCGTGGTCCATCAGGTTGTCATTCCCGGTAGGGAAGGCCAGACCCTTGTCTTTGGTTCTCTCTGTTCCTGGAGTTTTCTCTCCCATCCCAGGTTGCGAGGCTCCTTCAATATCCATCGTCGAAGTTCGTCACAAAGCAATCAGAGAACGATTCCCACAGACGGCGCCAAATGTGCGGACCAGTTTCCACAATAGAGTAAGATGGAACTTCGTGGACGAACCCTGGTGCACCAATGGGTGAAGGCCTGCACAAGGAACAAATAGTTAGGCTGCCCGACCGGCGATTGGTCGGAAACCCCTCTGACGGTCAAGTCAGTACCGGAGTTTGGTAGAGACAAGATAGAGAAGATTAGTGTCTTTCTAGAATTAAGAGCTCACCCCTTTCAAGGAAAGTCTAGGTTACCTTTTATAAGAATCGTATGACTTATTCATCAAGCTCCCTCATTCTCCACCTCGTCTTCAGCCGTGATTGTAGCACATTCCTTAATAGAGGGGAGCAATATCCGTCATTCGCGGGCACCATGTGCCCTTTACTTTACAGGGTATTGATTGATCTGTTAGCACTCATGTTGTCGTTGAGTGGAAGCCTTGGATCCCATGTTATGGACTTACCCACTTCGGAGTGGGGAGTGGTGCTAGGGCCAAGCCCATGGTCTTCTCTTCTTCGGAGTGGGGAGTGGTGCTAGGGCCAGGCCCATGGTCTTCCCTTCTTCGGAGTGGGGAGTGGTGCTAGGGCCAGGCCCATGGTCTTCCCCTCTTCGTAGTGGGGAGTGGGCCAAGACTGATCCCTTAGCTCAGCCCATCATAGAGTGGAGAGAGAGAGCCCACTTCGAAGTGGGGACCTTCGTCCAGGTCCAACAAGGCTCCATACAAATGGGCTTAAGTACGGAGTAGGGACCTTCGTCAGTACGGAGTAGGGACCTTCGTCCAATCCCACGAGGTTCCATACAAATAGGCTTAAGTACGGAGTAGGGACCTTCGTCAGTACGGAGTAGGGACCTTCGTCCAATCCCACGAGGTTCCATACAAATGGGCTTAAGTACGGAGTAGGGACCTTCGTCAGTACGGAGTAGGGACCTTCGTCCAATCCCACGAGGTTCCATACAAATGGGCTTAAGTACGGAGTAGGGACCTTCGTCAGTACGGAGTAGGGACCTTCGTCCAATCCCACGAGGTTCCATACAAATAGGCTTAAGTACGGAGTAGGGACCTTCGTCAGTACGGAGTAGGGACCTTCGTCCAATCCCACGAGGTTCCATACAAATAGGCTTAAGTACGGAGTAGGGACCTTCGTCAGTACGGAGTAGGGACCTTCGTCCAATCCCACGAGGTTCCATACAAATAGGCTTAAGTATGAAGTAGGGACCTTCGTCAGTGCGGAGTAGGGACCTTCGTCAGTACGGAGTAGGGACCTTCGTCCAATCCCATGAGGTTCCATACAAATAGGCTTGAGTAATTGTGCCCCCTTCAAACACTATCTGTATTATCTGCTTGTAGCCATGGGGGGTTAATTGAGGAGGGGCTCTTGTTTTTTCCAAGAGTTGGTTCAAGATCATGCTGTTGAACTGAGATTTGAACATAACTCATGCGTGGTGGACTTGTTGGCTCGAGATGGAAAGCTTGATACTGCTATGGAGTTGATCGAGAAGATGCCTAGTAAAGGTTTAAAGCCCGGTGCAAGTGCGTGGGGGGCATTGTTGAGTGCTTGTAGGACTCATGGGAACAGTGAGCTCAGTTCCGGTGCTTTTTCTCACATTCTTGAATTGGAGCCATCTAACTCGGCTGGGTTTTTGCTCGCGTCGAGCATGTACGTGGCTGGTGGCTTATGGGTTGATGCAGCAAGGATGGGATGGTTGGTGAAGGAGAGGGGTGAGGATGGTGACTGGTTACAGTTTGGTACATGTTAATGACAAGGCATGTAAGTTTGTTGCTGGAGATAAGCACCACTCATTTTCTGGTGAAGTATACCTTGTAAGCCAGCAGCTACATTTGTGTATGAAGATTGACAAGATGCATGAAGAAGCTGTTGGGATCCGGGATCCCCCCAAGACCTTTGCGGAAATTAAACCAAGCAGAAATACACACCCACACACAAGGAGACACAATATTTTACGTGGTTCGGCCTCAATGCCTACGTCCACGGGAGAGTAGCCGGTTTTCACTATACCAATTTGGAGATTACAGAAAGATTACAATAGAGGAGGAGCTCACACTCTCCTCACTCACACACTCCCGTCTCCCTCGCTCACACCGAGGGAGACGGGTCTCTCCGTCTCACATCTCACCCTCACTGATATGCTCACTCTTGGCTCCCACACTCTTCCCATTTTCTTCCTCCAACACCTCCTCCATTGATACACAAATGGGAGGAGGAAGAAGACAACACTCCAACCACCCCACTTCTCTCTTAGTGGGTTGTTCAACCACCACACTTCACCATCTCTAAGTGCTCCATTAACACTAAGTGGTGCACCATTGTTGGCCATTAATTTGGTGGTGCTCCATGATCACTCAATGGGGTGATGACTATATCCAACAAATCACCCCCTCAACCCATGTGAGGTGATCCACTGCACACACTGCTGCTAATCTTGTTATGCCCAAAAATTCAACATAGTCTTCATCTCTTCACTGAGACGTTGCATCCCCTGAAAGCTAGAGATAATACACCAGAGATACAAGAGGAGGAGGTAATCCTACATCCTCAACTCAACTCACACCACTCTCTGATTTGGAGAGAGCCTCTGCTCCCATCTCCCACGGATCTCTTCCACGCTTCCTGTCTCGGATGTCTTCAGCATAGTCTGCATCTCCTCTCTGAGATGCTTGCACCCCCTGAAGCTAGAGATAATACACCAGAGATATAAGAGGAGGAGGGAATCCTACATCCTCAACTCAACTCACACCACTCTCTGATTTGGAGAGAGCCACTGCTCCTAGTATGCTCAAAACTCGATTTCGAGCAATTCGATTTCTGGGCAGATTCGGATTTTGCACTGTTTTGGTTCCGAAACGCCACCAACTTGGCTCTGATACCAATTGTTGGGATCCGGGATCCCCCCAAGACCTTTGCGGAAATTAAACCAAGCAGAAATACACACCCACACACAAGGAGACACAATATTTTACGTGGTTCGGCCTCAATGCCTACGTCCACGGGAGAGTAGCCAGTTTTCACTATACCAATTTGGAGATTACAGAAAGATTACAATAGAGGAGGAGCTCACACTCTCCTCACTCACACACTCCCGTCTCCCTCGCTCACACCGAGGGAGACGGGTCTCTCCGTCTCACATCTCACCCTCACTGATATGCTCACTCTTGGCTCCCACACTCTTCCCATTTTCTTCCTCCAACACCTCCTCCATTTACACACAAATGGGAGGAGGAAGAAGACAACACTCCAACCACCCCACTTCTCTCTTAGTGGGTTGTTCAACCACCACACTTCACCATCTCTAAGTGCTCCATTAACACTAAGTGGTGCACCATTGTTGGCCATTAATTTGGTGGTGCTCCATGATCACTCAATGGGGTGATGACTATATCCAACAGAAGCTGTTTTTGAATAGTCGAAAACTCGCCTTTTGTTTCAATTGTTTTCGTATATTTCCTGTTGGACAGATTTAAGATTTGTCCCTGCAAGCCTACTACGAGTTCATTTTTTGGCTTTGTTCTCATCATTGATCGGAAAGACAATTTTTTTTCTGTGTCTGGAAATTGGCGATGTCTTTTGGTCTTTCTCTTCGTTTCAATTCTGTTATTGCAGGTAAGACTTGATTACTTTTCGACACTTCTGATTGAAATTTGAATCGATTTGTTCCCATATTTACATGCTTATATAAATATGGAGTTGATTTATAGCCTGCATAATCTATATGATATTCTGCAATTCGAGGCCTTCGCACCCAGCTACTTTCTTCTCTTCATTGTATTTTTTTTCTCTATCTATCTCTCCCTCTCATTTGCATAAAAGTTCTTTTTAATCTCTCTTTTAATTGAAAACCTCACCTCACTGTCACCGAGCATGATTGTTCTATTGAGTTCAAAATATTTAGAATTCTAATTCATATAAGAATTGCTTTTCAAAATTCTGCTTGAGAGTTTTTCTTTGGCTTTCTTTTCCTTTTTCTGTAGTTTCTTGGAAGCCAATTGGATCAATGATGTAGTGAAATTCGTGATTCAATTAATAAATATGCCTCATTCTTATGTTTATCTTACTCTGACAGATTATTTATTATATTTTGTGATTGTCTATATTTCGTTCTCTACAATTTCCTTGGGAAAACTTTTGACATAAACAGCAATGATGCAGCCATTAATCAGTTTGGCTTTTGGCTTTTGGTTTTTTTTTTTTTTTTTTCCTAAAAGTAGAATAAAAGAAGAATCAGATGTGCCAAGTTTACCCAGTTCAAAAAATTAAAAAATAAAAAATAAAAAAAGATGTGCCAAGTTACCACTTCTTAATATTTTGTACACAGTTGTTATTATAGAATCTTACAATTCACAATTTGATTCACATGATTGATAAGAGTTTCAACCTAAACAATTTAATTTGAGCTGTTGAATCGATTCAATTGTGATTCTCACTACTATTTGCTATGATTTATTGCGACCTGTTTTCGTAAAATTAAAAAAAGAGATTAATCAATTATATTGGTATATATGATTTTATATGTATATATATCAACAATTTAGGTGTATTAAAATTTATGTCATTTTAAACATTGTGTGTGAATTTTGATATGTATATTGAAATACAAAATTATAGTTTATGCAAAATAAAGTGAATTTTAGGATTTGATACAACTAATGATTCATTGTTTTGGTAAAATTATTCATAATTCAATTCGCGGTTTGACAATAATGTATATTTATATGAGAGTGTGTATATATATGCTTGCTGTACAGTTTGACGAATGAATGAATTAATCTTCCCAGAAGTCCCATTCCTGAAAGATTAGCCACGTTCAAGTTTATCCGGTAGTTGTCCAAAACAGAAAGGAGATAGTCCTGGTAAAAAGGTTCAAATAGCAAGTGATTATTCGGTAATTCGGGAGTACGGTCACGTGATACTTTAGGATAGTATAATTGGTAGAAAATATAGAGTATTAATTATTTGTGTTGAGTAATTGAGGAATATGAGGGATATAATAAATAGTTATTGGTGAGAGAATATAGTTATATGGTATTCCGAAACTATTCCATAATTTTCACAAATGGTAACACAAAGTTATTCTTAACCCTCCTTAGTTTTTAGTTTAGGTAAATTACACTTTTTACTCTTATAATTTGATCAACGTTTCATTTTGATCCCTATTATTTTAATTTAAATAATTTGATCAAAAACACTTTAAGTCAAATATCAATTTAGTTCTTCTGTCCAAATTTTTATTAATTTTTCTATGTGTACACCACAACAGATTGACTAGTGTTCCAAAATCATTGATTTAAACCTCTAACTTAAATGGAGTGATCAAATAAAAACTAAACTTAAAATGTGAGGATCAAATTATTCAATTTGAAATAATAGAAACCAAAGTGAAATTTTAATCACCTACCGGAGTTATAAATGTGTAATTTAACCTTTTAGTTTTTATTTTTCTAGTGATTTCTTCTCCATGGAGCTCACATCACTTGATCTGGAATAATGTATTCTTGAAACTAATCACCTTAGGTCTATTTTAGAAAGGCAAAAATAATAATAATAATAATAAAATTATTAGTTTATTGACTTATTTAGATCATACTATCTTTCTATTTTTTACATGCTTTTTCATAATAAGCCAATAAGCCAAAAAAAAAAAAAAAAAGAGGCACTTCTCAAAATAGGCCTTAGTTCCAATTTTCTAAAAACCGAGTGCTTTGTTTTTTTGATTTTTTTGTTTTTTTTTTTTTAGTGAATTTTCTTTTAATATTTTAAGAAAAGTTTTTAATTTTTAGATACACTTAATATAAATACAATTAAAAAGTATAATTTGTGAAAAAAATTACTAAATATTAAAAATAAAAATATATATATATATATGAAAGTTAAGTATATTTTTGCATTCTTGTACATTTATTGATATTTTAAAATATTTTTGTATAAATATTTTACTTTTTAGATACATCTAAATTAAGTAAATTTAAAAAAATAAAAAAATTACTTAAAATATTTTTAAAATTCACTAAAAATATAAAAAATAAAAAATTTAATTTTTAGAAAATTGTAGAAGGTTAAACAAGTGGCATCATCACAATACACGGTCTCATCCAACCCTCTTTCTCGTTGCCACCAACACCACTGCGTTGGCTCCATCATGCCTCCACCATCGAGATCTTCTCAATCATGACCAAATTTGCCGACAAGAACAGTTCTATCGCAACCTCTTCTTATTGAAAATCCAATTTTGATTTCTCATTCTATTAAAGTTTTTTTTAAAATTTTTTTGGTAATAGCCGATGGAAGGAAGCTAAGGTGAGGGTGAGTCTGGGGATAGGCGGAGTGGTTAAGGGAGGTTGGGGAAAGATGGGAGGGGCAATAGTGGTAGTAGAGGTGCTGAGATTATGGAATGGGAGTGGTGGTTGATGGACCTGAAAAATTAAAATAAAAAAATAAATAAATCCTTTTATACTATATCAAATTGAAATGTAAGTTGATATTTTTTTTAATTAAAAAAAAGAGTGTTCGGGTGATAAATTTAAATTAATTTTCTTTATCCAAAGGTCCACGTGATCAAATTTTAAGGCCTTTTTCAGCTATACGGGAAAAAAAAAAAAAAAAAAAAGGGTCAGCTTATTGGCTTATTGACTTATTTGGATTATATCACCTCTCTACTTTTTAGCATGTTATTTCATATGAAGTAAAAAATCAACTTATAAGCTATACTCAAAACAAGCCTAAGTCTAAGGGCGTGCACGGTGCGATTCGGTGCGGTTTAAGAGAAATATAGAAACCGTATGGCGGGTGACAGATTGATAAAAATGTCATTAGAATTTGCCATTTCTCTTATCAAAAATCGGGGGTTCGGTTGGCAAATAATGATGGATTTGCCTTAACGGTTCGGACGGATTGGCGGTTTATAAAAAATATAATTGAAATTATAAAACTTGAATCAAAGAGTAAAAAGATCTAATTTATAAAGTAACTGAAATAGTCAAAATTAAAATATTCATCTAATATAACATTAAACATTAACAAACTAGTAAACTAAAAATCCAGCATTCCAAACAAATTATACAATAAAAATTTAACAAGGCAATAAATACTAAAAAAAAGTTCAAAAAAAATTCTAAAGTTAATCTAAGTTCAACATAGTTCACAAACAATTCAACATAGTTCATCTAACATCTAACATAGTTCAACATAGTTCATTCAACATCCAACATAGTTCTAAAATAAATTCTGAAAAATTAATCAAAGTCCACAAACAATCCAAAAGTTCACAAGTTAATCTAAGTCCGACATCCAACATAGTTCTAAAAAAAAATTCTGAAAAGTTAATCAAAGTCCACAAACAATCCAAAAGTTCAAAAAGTTAATCTACTCATCAAACTCCACAATAACTTCAACCCTTCACAATTGTTTCAACCAAACTCCAAAAACTTCATTAATCTGTAGACATAAGCAAAAAAAACATAAATAAATAACAAAACGCAATCATCAAAATCATTATAAAAAAAATAATAATAATACAACAAAATAATATTCAAGAGTAAGAATGAAGTCTAACCTCAAGAATTTTAAAACCAAACTAACTTGGAGACAAATTAGTCATCAACAATAGTTGCTTCTTGTGTAGTAGATGATGCAAAAAATTCTAAAAAATAAAAAATATTTTTAATGTTATTCAAAATTACATAAAAGCTAAAATCAATATTGAATAATTAACTTAAAATAAACCCAAATCAAAAAAATTACCTGACTCAATTTTTTCATATTGTTCAACATCATCCATACATTTTCTAAGGTTGATTGGAATTGATGAAGATCGTAACCAATATTGTGCACAAATTAGCACCTCCATCATCTTTGGCGTCAAAGAACTCCTAAATGGATCAAGCACATGTCCACTGGTACTAAAAGCTGACTCAGAAGCCACTGTAGAAACTGGGACAACCAGCACATCTCTTACTATTAGAGAGAGAACCTTATACTTATTGCCATTAACCTTCCATGAATTCAAAATATCAAAGTTTGGAACTCTTGGGTCTACACAATCATCAACCAAATATTTTTCCAACTCTGACTTGTTCTCCACACTTTTTTCCGACTCCAAATGGTTAATATATTGAGAGACAAAGAGTGTCATGGGATCTTCATTTTCCTCTTCATCAACTTCCATCACTTGAGGACCTTTACTTGCAAATGAAGGTGCAACATTAGCAACATTGTTCTTTTCAACATAATGATCAAACAAGCGCTACAATGTTGCCTTTACCCTCGCCACTAAAATTTCTACCTTATCATTTTCATACACTCCATTGAATGAAAACTTAAGATATGTCAACTTGTAGCGAGGGCCTAACACAACGGCAACATATAACAAGAAATTAATATTATCAAGATTCTCCTAATATTTGTTGTATTTCAATTTCATCTTATCATCCATGTTACTCAACACTGCATCTCCACTTTTACTCAATTAAACTAATTTAGACTGCACCGATACAAGTTGATGAAAAAAAACATTAGATGTCACATGCAAAGATCCTGAAAGTTGCAAAGTCACATGATAAAAAAGTCTTAAAAATTTCACAAAAACTCTACCTACCTCCCAATCTTCTTCTTTAAGATATGAAATGAATCTTTTTCCTTTTCCTTTGCCTCTTCCACCATCATTCTCATTTGCATTCTCATTTTCATCATCATTTTCCATGAAAAATAAATTGAATCGTGGGTCTTCCTCTTCTAAATACTCAAAAGCTTTTTGGAATTTCTTGACTTCCTCCAACATCAAATAGGTGGAATTCCACCTTCTTGGAACATCAAGGCATAGCAAACTTTTACAAGTAATCTTTTTATGCTCCATACAAGTTTTAAAAGTTTGTAGCCTAGCTGGAGATGACTTTACATATTTCACAGCTTTTCGAATCTTGGCAATTGAGTGATTTTTTTCTTTTAAACCATCACAAACAATTAAATTCACTATGTGTGCACAACATCTCATATGCAAAAACTCATTTGCCAAGACAGTGGAAGGCCAAACTTCGATTTTTCTCTTCAAAAATGTAATAGCACCATCATTAGAGCTTGCATTATCAACTGTAATAGTGAAAATCTTATCAATCCCCCAGTCTTGCAAGCATTTGTCTAATTGTTTGCCAATTGTTACCCTTATGATTAGGAACTATACAAAAACTAAGAATTCTTTTGTGCAAATTTCAATCATTATCAATCCAATGGCCGGTGGCACTCATATTATTTAGATTTTGAATTGATGTCCAAGTGTCAGTGGTTAGGTATACTCATTGTTTCCTTAAAACTTTCTTCAATTTTTTCTTTTCATCAAGAAATAAGTTTAGACAATCACGAGCATCAGTAGTGCGAGAAGGGACAGGAAACTTAGGTTCCATAACTAAACAAAAATTTCTAAACCCTTCCTTCTCCACATGCCTAAAAGGTAATTCATCAATTATAATCATCTTTGTCAGTGCTTCCCTACAAAGTTTTTCATCATATCCTACTGCTTTGAGAGATCCAATCCTTCGATCATCATGTTCCTTTTCCTCTCCTTCTTTTTTAACAAAAAAGAGCGTTTTTTTGTTTTTTGTCCACTTTCCTAATAGGAGACTTCATACATTGATGCTTAAGGTGGTTTCACATATTACTAGTCGCATCTTATTTTCTACGAGCACCATAATCCTTACCACAATAATTACAAGCAGCCCTAGGTTTATTAGGCTCACAATCATTAAGTAAAGTGAAGTGTTCCCAAACCTCAGACTTCTTTTTATCTAAATTAATACTAGGGCATAGACAAGTTTTACCAGAATTTTTGGCAGGCATTGTGGTAGTGGTAAAACTAGCAACAGTGGTTGATTCTGCAGTTGGTGTAGGATTTCCACTAGAATTTGTATTTTCCTCATCCATTCTCTATTACAAAAATAAAAAATTTATATAAATGATAAGTAAATAAATAAAAATTATCAATAATAATAAACATATATAAATAAAAATTATAAATAAAAGAGAGAGAACACAAACAGAGAGAGAACAGTAAGGCCATTTTTTTTTTTTTTTTTTTTTGGAACAGGGGTCAGCGGGCCATTTACCTAATACCAACTCAATTATCACTGGTTCACTGATGTTATATATATATAGAGTAGGGATATATATTATATATATATGTATATAGAACAGAGAGAGCAGCGAAGGAAAAGAGAGACAGAGAGAGCATCAAGAGAAAAGGGCAGCAGCAAGAGAGACAAAGAAAGAGAGAGAGAGACTAACAACGGTGGTGAGCTGATCGACACAACAACAATGATGAGGAGAGGAAAGGCTAACAGATCGGCAAGGAAAGGAGAAACCAGTGGCAGCAGTGGTGAGAAGAGGCTTACAGCGGTAAGCTGATCGGCACAACTGCGGCGATGAATCTCTGTGTGTGTGAATCGATGAAATGTTGTGCATAGTAGCGGGCCAACGGTGATGAATCTCTGTGTGTGTGAATGAGATGAAATTGAAATGTGTGTGTGGGTGTCAATTAGGTTTAATTAAGGAATTATTGTGTATGTGTGAGTATAACTTGGTCTGTGTATATAAGTATAACATGTATTTTTTTCTTTTTTTTTTGAAACATATGCGGGTCGGCTCGGTTAGACCTGGGGGTTGGGAAATTTCACCCGCCACCCACGCCGACCAGCCAGTGCTGGGCCTCCCACCTGCCCAACCCGCCCTCCAGAGCTGAAATTTTGTGCGGTTTGGAGCGATTCAGTTTTTGTGATATTATGCACAACCCTACCTAAGTCTATAAAAACAAGTTTATGCGAAATAAATAAAGCCTTGTATGATTTGTGTTTTGATATATTATTTCAACAAAAACGCTTGGTCCACACAATTCTTTTGCCCCGAAACAGCCCGAATGATATGGCTTCCAAATTTCCAAAAATAGATCCATGCTCTCTTCTTACACTCCTCTCTCTCTCTCTCTCTCTCTCTCTCTCTCACACACACACACACATACCTAAGGGTTCCCAAATCTCATATATATATATATCTTTTTTTCCATAGCACTAGCATCGATGACGGCGACGTCGAACTACCACCACCGACACTTATTAGTAAGAAAACTAGAGAAAAAAAAAAAGGAGACCCAACTCAAGGAGAAACAAAAGAGACCCAACTGATTGTACTCTCTGGTTGTCCATCGTTGACGGCGGACTCGCCTTCTGGTGTTGACTTTCTCTCACTCTTTCTGACGTTGTTCTCTCTTCCCAACTCTTTTTTTTGTTTTTTGGCAAACCAAATCTCATTCATTTGAATAATACTTAACAACTACACATTTCCCTTCTGAATTTAGAATTGATTTGGGTTTTTCAATTGAATTTATTGGGATTGAAGTTTGATTTTCTTTGATATAAAGATTGTTGAAAGTAAACAAAGCCATCAATTTTTTTTTTCTTTATCTATTTTTTAATTTGTTGAATCTAAGCTTACCTGAGACTCGTACCAGCGAGAGAGTCACCGTTGGAGGGGAAGAAACACTGAAGAAGGAGAAAGAAGAGGTGGTTGGTTCATCGGTGGTAGTTGTCAATGGTGATAGGTGGTTTGTTTGAAAAGAGTAGAAATACAGAGGGTTTGTTGAGAAGGGTATAAGTTTGGGGTAATTATTCAGTAATCCCGGAGTATAGACATGTGGTACTCCATAGTATTGTGATTAGTGGAGAAGGTTGGTAGATGGAGTATTGTGTTGGGTGATTGAGAGATATGAGAGGGCATAATAAATAATGATTGGTTAGGGAGTATAGACACATGATACTTTGAAATATTTTATTAATTCCCAGTAGTCTATTTGAGAGAGTGTGTGTGTTTGCTGACAGGGTTTGGTCGCATGAAACAAACGCACCACAAAGGCAATTGGGATTCTATTTCGGCCAACCCATGCCACATCAATCGGGCAAGTCGGGGGGCCTGTTTTTGTATGAATGTAGCGGGGTTGTTATTTTAAAAATAATTTTTTGGAGAGAGTTTATAAAATTTGAAAATTTGTTTAGTTGTTTATTTTGAAAATAATTTTAAAATTTGGGATGATTTGAATTATTTATTTATTTTTGGTAGTTGAATAAATGAGTGTGAGAGAAAAAGTAATTGAGAAGGATAGAGAAGAGATAAAAAGTGATTGGTTGATGTATAGTAAAGAGAGAACTAATTTTGGATTTTTTTTTTTAAAAAAAATTTTAACCAAACATATTTTTAAAATTTTTTTCTTCAAAAACATTTTTTCAAAGACAAACCAAGCATGCTGTAAAATACCCATCTGATCTTTATGTGTAAAAATTGGGGAGAGAGTAAAAAATCAGCAAGACCCGATAAAGATCTTCATAAAGTAGAGAAAGAAAGTAAAGACACTAGTGAGTGAGTGAGCGAGCAAGGACAGAATCAGAATTTCATAATTGGAGAGATTAAAGACAAATATTTTTTTTTTACCATATATACAAACACACATGTATGTACAATATGATATATAAATTGTATACATATAAAAAAATCAAATACTATAGAAGTAAAAGAAATTTTTTTGGTAAAAAATAATCTTGAGGTTATGGGTTCAAATCTCAAGATAACCACTTTGTAAACTATACCAAAAGTTAAGTGTATACCCAATCTTTTCCCTCCCAAACACACATTAATGTGTACTATTTGAACATTGTTTTAAAATAGAAAGAGAATGTGAGCTACTAGAAGATTGTTGATGGACTATTTTATTTATAAAATAAGATATATATATATATATTTTTTTAAAAGTGTTAATGATAGATAGAATTTTTCATAGAAATAGGGTACTCATGGCTCCCTATAGTCTTTTTCTACTTCCATCCTTGTGAGAGAGAGAAAAGCTATAATGGCGTTCTCGCCGTCGGCGTTGAGCTCTAGCAAACCTTAACCCCTGAGGCGGCTTGTCGGAACCACGACCAAACAAAACCGCTGCACGTGGTGGCGACGTTTGTAACATCGCCTTCTAGGTTCCTCTGCCAAGCTCTACTTCAGTATCTCTCTTGAGCGCCTCCCCATGGCATGGAAGCATCTATCTCCAATGCCCTCATGGCGACCCTCAGGCAAGCTCAAGCCCATCAATGCTGTGGCTGCCCTAAGCAATAACAACAACCTCTCTTGCCTGTCAAAGTCGATCTCAAACAACTAGAGAAAGAAAGTAAAAGACATTAACACTAACACACACACAACCAACAATGGCGGTCTCGATCTCAAACTCATGATCGTTCCTCAGCCAAAGCCTGACTCGAATATGAAAGATCTACAAAGGTACGTAGTTGATCTGTTATCAAAAGATCAATTTCTTGTTCTTCTTTTCGATTTTTGCTCTTAATTGAGGCTTTTCCTTCAAATCTATTGATCTCTTTTAACTTTTTTGTGTTCATTTTCAGATCTAAAACACTAGAGTTTCCATTGTATTGGTTAGATCGATGCAATTAATTCAGATCTCGTGTTTGAAAAGATAGATTACTGATACAGATTTGAACAAATAATTTGACTTTTTCGTGGTCTTATATTGATATTTATGACCAAAAGATAACAAAAGCTAGGAAGAGGGAGAGTTGTTTCAACAGATAAAACAAAAGAGTGTTTCAAAATCAGACCTCAGCAGATAAAAACATTGAATTATTATTTTAACATATAAAAAAAAATGAACACATTAAAAAAATTCAACAAATAAGGAAAAAATTAGACTAAAAAAATTCACTGATAAATATATATATTTTAGTAGATAGGTTAAAAAAATCAACAGGTAAAGAAAATTTGAACAGATAGGTTCAAAAAAAATTAAACAGATAAAAAAGATTTCAACAAATAAATTAAGGAGTAAAATTGAAAATAAAGTGTCTTCTAAAATAAAAAATAAAAAAAATGTACTTCTTACCATAATATCTTACAAAGAATGTGGGCTTGTTTGGTTTGTGTTTCAGAAACATGTTTCTGAAAAAAAAAGTACGAAAACATGTTTGGTTTGGTTTTTTGGGAAATTTGTTTTGGAAAATTGTTTTGAGAGAGAGTTTTGGAAAAAGTGATTGATTTGATATGTGTGTGAGAGAGGTTTGTTTGGAAAAGTTGTTTGGTTTGTGTGTTTTGGGAAATTTTTTTGGGAAAATTTGTTTGGTAGAGAAAATTTCTGAAACTTGTTTCTGAAAAAAATTTCTGAAATTTTTTTCCCAAACACAAACCAAACGAGCCCTGTATTGCTCACAAAAAGGGGGGGGGGGGGGGAAAAATACTCATGGTCCTAATGTCTTATACATTCCACAGATTGGATTTATTACTAATTTTCTCAACAAAAAAAAATTGCCACAATTTTTTTAAAGTCTTCGTATCTGTGATCAAAATTTAGAAGCCCTCGGGTTTTTTCCTTGTAGAGATAAGTAATATGCTTCCCAAATCCATCTCTCAACTTCAAAAAATTGTTGGGTAATATTCGACGATATTATGCAATGTGTTCTTTCATTTCTCTTTCATGCTTAAAATTTAAATAAAAGAAAAATAAGATCCACTCAAGTTTTAAAAGATTTTGGAAAGGATTTGAAAAGAAAGAGAAAAAATGTGTATGAAATTAGGTGAAATGTAAGTATATTTTAGTTACATTTTACCTACCTTTCACTTACCAAATCTCTCTCCAAATTGTTGTACAAAATGTGTATTTAAATAAAATAAACAGATTCATATTTAATTAAATTGATATTATAGAACAAGAAATCATGGGACTAAATCATACAACTTGATGAACATAAATATATAACAAAAGAAATAAGAAAATGAAGCAAATCGAAACCTATATGATACCACAAGCTCCTTAAAAAAGATTCGCTACCTTACTATGGATGCTAGAGGTGTGTCGGCGTTTGTCTCCTAGGATACGATGGTTAGAACCTGCTAAGTCAGAAGCACCTTTTAGTTAGCTCTGACGAACTAACAATGACAGCACTCTCTCACATAGGAAGAATTATATGGCAGTAGCAAATGACTATAATGCTAGAGAGCAAAAAAATCTTTGTCCAAAATAAAAGAAGATGGCCTCCTTTTATACACAATGAGTGAGAGATGAGGAGTCTCCCAGCCATGAAGGCTAGCAACAAATGCAGGCAAACTGCCTAACTAATGTAGAATATAAAACTGATGGAGAATAAGTGTGTAAGCTACACACTCTATATACACATGTATGTATATTTAGTCCAAAAAAAAAAATAGATTGATGGGCCACCAAGCCTCAAGATCCATGGACTAGACCCGGTCCTGGACGGCGGGCCGTGCGCCCTCATGCGTGTGGCAATTTTTGTATAACCAACTTGAACCATAGTTTTTGCCCACGCCCATCCTTGAAGCATCCATAACTCCCTTCCTTCTGAAAATTTGGATGCCCCAAAGGGCTCATGCCCTTATAAAAAACTTGGGATTTAAATACCAATTAAGGCTTTCCTCTACAATCAATGTGGGATAAGGGATTATACATCATTCTCAATACCTCATTCATGAGGCCAACTTTATGAGATAATTTTCTCATTCAATTCTCAATGGTTTTTTGTCATTCTTTTTGTAGTGTAAAGATCTTGTTACAAAGAATCTAAATCCATTTGATCTCACCTCAACTGGTGGTTGGAACCTATTTTAATTTCACATTAAAGTCACTATAAAATCATTTTTTTCAACACAAATCCATGAACCAAACATAGCCTTAATATTTTATTTGCTTAATGGTGTTGTGCTTTCTTCATTTCCTTTTACTATTATCCCCAATTAATATATAAGAATAAGACCCACACACAAGTGGGAAGATTCGAACTACTGATCTCCTAATAAGGTGCAGGAGTTCTGGCCAATCGGGCTAACCCCGTTGGCTTCCTCCCCTTATGTTAAATGCTTGTAATTTTTGACAGTATTATTATGCAACTCATGCCTAAAAAAAGAATCAGATGCACCAAGTTTACTACTTCTTAATGTTATGATATAGTTTGGAGAATGGATGAATTAATGTTCCCAATTGTTGAAGTCGTCAAAGATTGGCCAAGTTCCAAGTTCACCAGATAGAGAATTTATCCCCAAAAAAAAAAAACCTTAATCTAGCATCGTTTGCCACAATTTCATCAAAATTTCCAAATCCATCATCATTACATTGATCTGAATCCATCTACTTTTGATCCTCAGAAAAACAAGAAAGTTCGCATACAAATAGTATTTTATCCTTACTAGTCAGAGGATATATAGGATCTTCGTACAACATGTTAAAGTTCCATTTTAAACGGTTGAATTGATCTAATTTCTTCGAAAATGGATCCATTAAATCCTTGAATGCATCCAAAATCTTGTTGATCATACATATTAGTTTATTAACAAATTGTAGATCCTCTATGCTTTCTTCTGATTCCTTACTTCCTCGCTTGTGATATTTCACAAAAGATATGTGGGAATTGTTTTCATTGTCTTCCTCGATAAAAATATTATATTGATCAATTACTGCAACAATATCTTTGTCCTTCATCAAGTAGATTGCAACGATCAATGCCCTTGAGTATTGCAGAGCAAAACATGAAAAAGAAAAAACACAATAAGATGATGGCCAATCATATACAAGTCGCTAAATGTAAGAGAAAATTATGCCTCCTCTTAGCTACCCAATTTTCCCAATCTAAAAGGAAAAGTTGCAACTAGTGTCTATGAATCTTAAATCAAACTCACATAGTCATGTGGCAGAAAAGATAAATATAAAGACATACTCTCCTAATTATTTGGATGTAGAAATTAGAGGGTTGGACTTTCACCTCCATTCCATTCATCGAAGAACCTATTTCTATTTTCTTAGTAAAAAATTTGCAATGCTTACCCCATGGATGACATATCCTACAAAACTCCCACCATTTATGTTAATTATGGGAGTTCTATGTGGGAAATAAGAATGAGACACGTAGTTTAACTCTTTGCAGACCAATTTTGCTTCCTTAATATTATCAAACGAATTCATAAAACAAAAGCTATCTACACCAGACAGATTAACCCAGCTAAAGAAACATTCTGCACTTCTAACAAGAAGGATTCCATCAATCTGGCTACCCTTCAATCCAGTATCTTGGCATGCTCACATTCTCTTCCTTACCATGTTTCATCCCAAGTTGGGTTCCATTCCTCGACTGGCGGATCCTGTTGATTCAAAAACTCTCTTTGCCTTGTGTCTCCTGACTATTCTCTCAATTCAACAACCGTTTTCTCTCTCTCTCTCTCTCTCTCTCTCTCTAACTGCAACTTAGTTTTCAAAGAGTTCTGAATACGCACATTTTTTTCTTCAGTTCTGTGATTGTCTTACATGTATTCTCCAACTCTTCACTACTTGGGTTAGTGGGTTTTTCACCACACCACCATACTCTCTACCACGATACTCTTATATCATTTCTATGCTATCTAAAATGAGAGGCCTTTCCTTTATATAGTCTTCTACCCCCTGATGGATGGTTAGGATCAACTTGATCCAAGGGCCATCATTACAGTCTTTCACATATTTTATGGATAATTATGATCAACTTGATCCAAGGGCCATTTTTAGTCTTCTAGAATATTTTAGGATATTTTTACCCTTCCACTATATTATAAAATTCCTTAAACTATTCTAATACATAGTGGAGTTTTTTTTAATACTATTCAAGAATACTCTAAAACCTTCCTAGAACCTTCTAGATGTCTAAAAGGTTTTCTAATATTTTGGATTCTTCTACGATGTCCTAGAATCTCTCAGATCCCTCTAGAACTCTTTGAAGAGAGATTATGTTGAATCCCAACAAAAAGAGCAAAAGAAATGGGCTTCAGATACTTTGTCCCCAATTATTGGGCCATGTATTTATCCATAAAAACTAAACTCTAATGAGTAGAAAAATGCATTTTTACATATTTTATGTAGTTCAATTTAATGATTAAAATATTTTTCTTTTTTGCCAGTTTTACTTAACGAAAATAAGTAGACAACTTAGATTGAAAACGAACAAAAGATTAAAATTTAAATTGACAAAATTATAAATTCATGATATACTTTATTACAAGAGTCAAATCTTATTTTTATTTTTGTTGTTGTTGTAATCTCCCCTTTATTTATTGTATATCTCTCAATCATTTTATTGAATAAATTATATTATTGTAGGATAGCTTTCTAACACACCAACACCTAATCTCTACTGCCACCCCTACTCCTCCACCATTACTATCCTACCACCACTCCACTTTCACCACTATTGTTGCCGCCTTCTATTAAAAAAAAAAAATAGAAGAAGAAGAAGAAGATAAAGTAATGGATTAGTTGGATTCATTTATTCAATCCGTATTCAATTTAATTTAACTCATTTATTAAATGGGTGGGATTGGGTCGGATTGCTTTAAATACATAACTCATTTTGATCCAACCAAATCGGCTCATTTGTCACCTCTAATACATATAAATTAACAATATTATACAAAATGGTAAATTACAAATGCACCCTTTGATATTTGTTTAAAATACAGATTGTCCCATGTGATTTAAAAAATTACAAATATCCCATTGTCAAAATTTTTATTTAATAGAATTAATTGAAAAAAAATGAAATTCTTAACTACTCTCTCATACAATAATAAAATTATTTGAATTATTAATGGAAATAAATTTTTAACCTCATTAAAAACTGTTAATTAACTTGATGGTTTATTAATAAAATGAACCATTTGTTATGAAATTAGAAACTTCAGGGGCAAGATGTAATTTTCAGAATCATAGGGGATAATTCATATTTTAAGCAAATTTTAAAAAGTGTATTTGTAATTACCTTATACAGAATTTATGAATAGAACCCCACTTTAAAAAACTTCTCAATCCACACATGCGCGCGCGCGCGCACACACACACACACATATACTAGGTTAAAAATTACTGTATATTTAAATTTTGTATTATGATAATTTTTAAAAAAATAAGAATATTGTTCAATGAAATTGAATAAAATAAATCATTGGAGATATGATAGAATTATATAAATTATAATATAAATAATAGCAATTAGAAAAAATATAATAAGTCTTATCATTTTAACATAATTATACTATAAGACTAAAATGACCAAAATTATTGCAGAGAGTGTGAAGACACAAAGATAAACAAAATAAAATATACATTTTGGTATAAAAGAGGTAAAAAAAATTATTTTACATTTATATGACTAACGAATTACTAACAAAAATTGAGCTAATTATTATGTAAATTAAAATTTTAAAGGAGTCCAATATAATAATATCAAATTTGTATAAGTTAATATATTTTTAACACTCAAGTGTTTGTTCATGACCACTTGTGCTATTGTCTAAATGCACATCAATTTCAAATAGTCAGCAAACTAATTATTCAATAATTTTTTGTTTTATATAAATGTCTTTTGGGTTAGTTCATTTTGATATTCAATACTTATTCGATGTAGTGAGTTTCATCAGTAGTGTTCAGTTCACTGAAATGAAGGTAGAATGAAATGATC
Organism: Camellia granthamiana; assembly: GCA_036172215.1. Lineage (NCBI taxonomy): Eukaryota > Viridiplantae > Streptophyta > Magnoliopsida > Ericales > Theaceae > Camellia > Camellia granthamiana. Next base: position 62,082,561 of record CM069909.1, read on the forward strand.
AATTAAAATGTTAATTTTCACTTATGATGAAAAATGCATTAAAAATGGATTCTCATTGACTATTATAAGGAAATGATCATTCTATCTGAAGACTATTGAATGATCATTCAACTTTCATTAATTGTGACTTATGATTTTGAAACTTACATGTCACCCATTTAAATATTTAATCGCATAAAAAATGACCAATTTCATTAATTAACCAATAAGGTAGTTAATAGTTTTTAATGATATAATAAATATATTTCAATTAATAGTTCTGGTGATTTTATTGTTATATAGGAGAGTAATTAGGAGTTTTATTTTTTCTGTTAAGTTTGATAATTCGTTACACACTCAATGATATAAAACTCAACTCCCCCATCACATTGTTGGAAAATGTTTGAGACCTCCAAAAGCTCACACAGTTTGATTTACAATTATGCGGTATGATATGTATTATTTTTTAATTTGTTATACACCCAATGATGTAGGCTCCAATTCTATTACTATATCATTCTCGGTGAATTTATGAGTCTTTAACATTTCTCCCGAATTTATAAAAAATAAATAAATTATGGTGTGTAGCTTTTCTCAATAGATAAATATAAAACAAATGCTAAGATAATTTCTCCATCTAAAAAAACTACTAAAATAATTCACTAAACTAATAAAGAAGTAGAAGAAAATACATATATATACAAATGACCAATTTTATTAATAAATAAATCATACTCACATAACTAATGACCAATTTTATTAATAAGTGAATCATTAAGTAAATTAATAATTTTTAATGATATGAAAAATATTTTTCAGTTAACCATTTGGTTAATAAATAAAGCATTAAATCAATTAACAATTTTCAATGATATGAGAAATATTTTCCAATAAATAATTTTGATAATTTATTATTGCATAGGTGAATAGTTTTTTTTTTTCCCTAATTATTGTGTTAAATTAAAATTTATAACAAACGATAATTATAATTTTTAGTATTATAAGACAAATTCATATTTTAAACAAATCTTATGGGTGTATTTTTAATTTGTTAAAAAATAAAGATTTATGTTTCATAATTAATCAAGAATATTTGCGTAATTATAAAAATAAAAAAAATAAAAAAACTTTCATATAGACTACCATTAATAAATTATTTAAAATAAATGGACAAAACAAGATTAGAAAAAGACCAACTATAAGCAGGATAGAGCTTCTTATATATATATATATATTTGGAGAACACAGAAAATATTATAATTACTTAACCTATGTGCTACCATACTTATTCAGTGTGTTTGGTTTGAGTTTTTTAGATTAAGTTTTTTGAAAACTGAATTTTTTGGTTTTCGTGTTTTTTTGTTTTTGTTTTTAGTGAATATTTTTAAAGTTTTTTAAAAAAAATTACTTTTTTAGATGTACCTTACTTAGATGTATCTAAAAAGTAAAAAAATTATGAAAAACTATTTTTAAAAAAATACATAAAAATGCAACAAAATGTATTGAATTCTCATTTTTTTTTTTTTTTGTATTTTTGGTATTTAGTGAATTTTTAAAAGGTTTTTTTTTTCACAAATTTTTTACTTTTTAGGTATATTTATAGGAAAATTTACCAATAAATCCCATTTCACAAACTATTAAACCAATTAGTCCCAACTTTATTCTTTTGTTCGAGTAAGTCCTATTAGTAGGGAAGTTTGTTTCTTGCTAATCCTATTTTCCATATTTGGTGTAACTGTGTGGACGGTTTTACCCATTATTGTTATGTTTCCATATTCTGTTGCGGGATCACGTGGTCTTCCGATTTTGTGGGTATCATAGTTGATATGTCAATGTTACGTGTGTAGACGTTTCAGCCTTTTCGACTTTAGGGTTTTCAGTGGTGTGGGTCGGTTTAGCTAATTTTGATGATACATTCAAATACATTTCAGCCATTGTGAGGTAGGGTTTTCGAATTTGGATGTGTTTCTTCCTTGCTGACAGCTGTGTGACACACCCCAGAGATTCGGAAAACTGTCGTGTATACGCCATTCTCTACTAGGTATCTCCTCGACGGCCAAACGGGACGTCTGTGCGAGCAAAGTCTGATGAAGCGTAACAGCTGTGTTAATCTTTTTCACTCCCAAAATCCACCGAGAGAGAGAGAGAGAGAGAGAGAGAGAGAGAGAGAGAGAGAGAGAGAAAGAGAGCCAGTAGATGCATGTGTGTTAATGTCCTAGTCTGTGCCATGTGTACTGTGTGCGTTGTGTGTGCTGTGTGTGTATCAGTGTGTGTGTGTGTGTGTTAAAGCCATCAGTGTGTGTGTGTGTGTTGAAGCCATTAGTATGTGTGTGTGCGTGTATCAGTGTGGGTGTGTGCGTGTATCAGTGTGTGCGTGTAGATGCATGTGTGTTGATGTCCCAGTCTGTGCCGTGTGTACTGTGTGTGTTGTGAGTGTGTATCAGTGTGTGTGTGTGTGTGTGTGGTTGTGTGTTGAAGCCATCAGTGTGTGTGTGTGTGTGCGTGTATCAGTGTGTGTGTGTTATGCGCTGGGTGTGTCTTAGAGAGAGAAGAGAGAGCTGGGTTTGGTGTGTGCTCTGTGTGTGTGTGTGTGTGTGTGGCTGCTGGGTGTGTGTGTTAATGATATTTTGTGTGCATGGTGTCTTGTGTCTGCTAGAGAGAGAAGATGTGTGTGGCTGGGTCTCCATGTGAGAGAGAGAGAATGCTGAGAGAGATGAGTGGTGTCTAAATGAGGGTAATTACGTCCCTCAGAATTTTCCAGGACTAAACAGTTTACTAGAATAAAAATTGGACAAATTGGTTCATAAGTTTACATTTTGAGATTTATTGGTAAATCTCCCATATTTATATTAGCTATGTCCAAAAGTAAAAAAAAAAATTTGCTTAAAATATTAAAAAAATTCAGTAAAAACAAAAAAATACGAAAAATAAGAAAGTAGAATTTTCTAAAAAGTGTTTTTTGAAAAACCTAACCAATATTTTTTGAAAAACCTAACCAATGTTTGTACATAATATTAGGCCTTGTTTGAGAAGTTAAATTTGTAGGAAAAAACACCACTACAAATAATTAACTTATTCTCTATTTAATTATACATATTTTTGTAAAAAAATAAAAAAAATATTATTAAAAAACATATTAATTCTCAAACCAACATTAAACTGAAAAGTCAGATGAGACTTTGGAAAGGAGAAATGATGGAGGCATGACCGAGAAAACTATCGAATTCCAATGTGGCATGACACATATGTAATGGCTGGCCCATCATTTCAAAATTTAAAAATATTTGATAGTTTGAATTTGTCTGATTGGAATGACTCGAATGTATCAAAACGATATTGTTTTGAGATATTTAAACCATTCAGGCCATGAAAATTCAGATTATCAAGTATTGTTGTTTAAAATTTGCAATGAGATACTATTGAAACTCACGTGATCCGTACACGATCAATTCTACCCATTAGTAGGTTGTCATTTGAATGTCAATTGGTAGTCTATTTGATTGCATAAATTTATATTATATTTTTTTTATTTATTTAAAAAAATTAAAATATTACAGCAAATAAATGTTTGAAATAAAAATTTAGAAAAAATTATTTTTTATGGCAAAATATTTTTATTACAAAAAATATCATTATTGTAGTTTTAGTAATAAAATTAGACATTTAGTTCTGGTTTATTATTCTTTTTTAGACTAAATTACTTTGTTGCTAATTTTGTTTAAAACTTTTCGGATTCTAGCTTAGCCACTATCATTGTGATGATAAGATAAGAATTGATCCCTAAATATTTTTTACAATAAAACTTTTACTTTTAAAAGCAAAAAAATTTAATTCGTAAAACTCTTATTTATTGTATATAGCTATCAGTATCTGCTTAATAATAGAGATAGAATTAAATTTTTGAGTAAATTATAAATACACCCTTTGAGGATTATTTAAAATATAGATTGCCTCATGTAATTATGAAAATTACACGCCGTGCCTTTAAATTTCTAATTGCATAACAGATGAGTCATTTTATTAATAAATTATCAACTCAATTAATAATTTTTAATAATGTCATAAATATATTTCAATTAATAATTAAGTAATTTTATTATTGTATAGAAAAGTAGTTAGAAATTTTATTTTTTCTGTTAATTTTGTTAAATAATAAATTTTGACGATGAGGTACTTGCAATTTTCAGTACTATATATAATGGGCACTTCATATTTTAAGCAAATCTCAGAAAATGTATTTGTAATTTACAATATACTTTTTTAGAGACTGAGGTAGCTTAAGGATGCGTTTGGCAATAGACTATTATAGTAAAAAAATAATAATTAAAAAAAACTATTAAAAAAATCAAAAAGTCATATGAAAAAGTCAAAAAAAAAATTCAATCTTCCAAGATTTGAGTATTGTAAAAAAATTAATTTTTAATTTTTAATTTTATCAATTTAAATCCTAATATTTTAACTTATTTTCAAACTAAATCATTTATCTATTTTCATTAACTAAAACTAATAAAAATATTAGTCATTAAATTCAAAAGAAAATAAAATATTAGACATTTTTTGCACAATTATATTGAATATAATGATTAAAATAATATGTTTTCATCCATTTACTTTAATGAAAATTAAAAATAATTTAAATTAAAAATAAATCAAAAAAATATTATTTAAATTAATAAAATTAAAAATTTAAGATTATTATATTTTTGTTTGGAAAGTGAGTTGGCTTTTTGAGTTTTTGGCTATTTTAGCTTGGTTAAAAAGCTCGTTTGAGTTGGGCTTTTTGAATTTTTTGACTTTTGCGAGAAAAAAATAAAATAATTATGGTTTAAATGTGACATTTTATCTTATTGATTTTTTAACCTATTTTTATTTTTTTGTGGTTATTTTAGTTCCAAATTGATATGCCAAACAAAGCCATAACACTCAAACCTTAAATTTTTTCTTATAATTTTTTTTATCAAATTAATTTTTGATTTTTTTTAAAAAAAGTAAATTTAACTAAACCAAAAAGAGAATCTGAACATGTATAGAGAATCACGTGAGTGAAGCACAAAAGTGGGGCTCTTTTGTTGAGTTGCCGTCCAAATGTGCTTTTCGGTAGTTTAGTTGGTCATCTTGTTGGAGTCTGTAGCATGACTATTTGGAAAAACTTATTAGTTGTGTTAATTGATATACTAATTAGTATATATGTTATAATATTATTATTGACCTATCAATTATACAAATTATAAATATTTAAAATTTATAAAATTATACTATATTATCTGTTAGTACATAAATTAATATACTAATTGATACATATAATATTATTCAAAACCTATTAGTTCTCAATTGTCACCGTTGAGTTTTCTAGGCTACCAGGGGAAAATTGTGACCGTTGAGTTTTCTAGGCTACCAGGGGAAAATTCAGATATTTGTGTGGATAAAATTCTCACACCTACGAAAAAAATATCCGCCCCATATCCTACGTTTTTACAATTTTATTGATCATATAACTATTATTTTTCATTTTTTTTCCCCATATATTTCACATAAAGAAACCACCTATTCTGGCCATACAATGGTCCCGTTTGGTAGAGTTATGAAAAAGTGATTATAGATTATAATTTAACAGATTATGGCTTATAGCTGTGAACATAAGTTGTTAACCTATTTTGTGCAGCTGTGAGATTATGGATTTAAGCAGCAGAGTAGTATTTGGTTAATAAGCTGTAAAATAACTTTTTACTGTATAATTGTCTTTTCTGCCCTTATGTGATATAAAAATGATTATTTTTTCATTTTTTTCAGTTTTAATTTTAAAAAAATTATTTCATTAATAAAAGTTAATATAATTAGTATTAATTAGTACCAATTAATATAAAAATTGATACATTTGATAAAAATGTAATGGAAGTATTATTGTCACAATTTTTTTCCATTATAAATTAATTAGTATCAATTAATTGCTTAATTAGTATCAATTAATACTAAAATTATTAATTAGTATCAATTAATGGCTTAATTAGTCTCAATTAATACTAAAATTATTAATTAGAATAAATTAATATTAATAATTAATTTTTAGAGTTAATTACCAAAAAGTCATGTCTACATATTTGGTGGTAGCTTAGGTCCTGTCAAAAATTTTTTGAACCAATAAGTCCCATTTATAGGTAAAAAGACGTTTTGCCCTTTAATCCCAAAACTGAGAATGTTCTCAATTTCAAAAATGAGAATATTCTCAATTTTCAAACAAAGAATGATTTCAGTATATAATTATCAAAATTAAAAAATTTCTGTTTGACTTCTGAGAAAATTATGTGTAACAACCCCGACCCCAGATTAACGTTAATTCGTGCTTAGTTAAGCCTAACAATAATTTAGGAAGGATTTGGAACTAATTTGCATGAGTATTGCATGATTTTTGTGTTTATATCTGTTAGGTATAGAAATATCTATTCATGTTTTAGTTTTAAATTGCGAATTGAAAGCCTTATCGGCGCCCGATTTCGAAATTGACTTGATATATGTGCTAGTTAGGATTTATAGAATTTTATGGTAGGTTTAATTAAAATTCAGTTCGGAACGATTAAATTTGATTAAATTAATACCACTAATCAACCTTGCTAAGCACATTTTGTTTAATGGCCTAATTAGAGCCTTAGTGGCCCTTTTGAGCACAATAACACCCCCCACTCACTCCCTTCTTCATTTTACATACACTCTTGAGTCCTCTTAAACCCAAAAAACGTGAGAGTAGAAGAATTGGTCCAAGATTTGGAGATTTAGCTCAAATTCAAGGAGGTGCTAAGGATTGTTAACAATTGAAGAAGATTTGTAGAGCCTCAACCTTAATTTTGTAGATTGGAGCCTCTAGGTAAGAAACTAAACTCTCCTTTGAGTAATTGAGCTAGATTCAATAAGATCATTAGTAAACTAAGTGAATTCATATGGGAATTATAATAGAAATGGGTCATACCATGCATGCATGTACATTTTCTTGCAAATTGAGCATGATTTCAAAGCTTTCTTCCATGCATGTGCTAACTTCACCTACATTTTGGTCATTCATCTTGCTTTCCATCAAATTATCAAGTTTGGTTATGTTTTGGAGAGCTTTAGCTCAAAAATGTTCATGCATGTCATGTTTTGGATCTTTTATAAAGAGTAAGTTGAGTTTGTGCATAATTGGTTTATTCTTGGGCCATAATTTCTTGAATTGAAGCTTTAAACATGTTGTTTTATGAGTTACCAAGGGTTTTTCAAAGTTTTGGCCCCAGAAAAATGAGTTGTGGTTGGTTGAAGGTTGAGTTTCATGCTTGAAGGTCAATCTGGATTTTCCAGAAAATTGACCCACGCTCGAGCAGGGACTTTCACGCTCGAGCGTGAAGCCTGAGTACAGGCATTTCCGCTCGAGCGGCGAGAGTCACGCTCGAGCGTGAAATGCGTATACCTAGAAGTTTGTGTGTTTTGCAGTCCGCTCGAGCGGGGGAAGCCGCGCTCGAGTGAGGATCTGTGTCACACGCTCGAGCGGGGGTCGAGCGCCCGTCGAGCGTGAATTTCATGCATCCAGCACTTTTTCATAAGTTTACAGTGCGCTCGAGCGGGGAATCCACGCTCGAGCGGAGCTTCATTTGTCTGCATGTCCGCTCGAGCGGGGAAAGCCATGCTCGAGCGTGGACCTTATTTTCAGCAACTTTTGAGAAATGGTTTTCAATGCATTTTTGCATCCTCATTCCATCCCAGGCATTCCTAGGCCATGTTTAAGACCCCATAATGAGGATAAGAGATTAGAAACACGCTAAGAGCCAACGAAATAAGTTTTGTACAATTAGAACATGTGTTTCAAGTGTACATCTGTTTTGTGTCGTGTAGGTCACGTGCCACGTCCTATCTGATCGATCTGCTCTGTCTGTCTGTCTCCAAGCCCACTGTGAGTAATAACTCTGTAAAGTTATGTTTAACTTAAGTATTTTCTGACTGGTATAGTATGATCTGTTTTCTGAATGCTATCTTACGAGTTATGAATGAATGTCCAATTTTCTGAAAAGTATTTGTGGCACCCTTAGTTCATGTGGCCCTCGCTCGGGGGTAACAATACCGCGGCCAATCTGCACGTGGCCCTCGCCCGGGGGTAACAATACAGCGGCCAATCTGCACGTGGCCCTCGCCTGGGGGTAACAATACCATGGCCAATCTGCACGTGGCCCTCGCCTGGGGATAACAATACCATGGCTACTTGCGCGCAAGATATGGACCTTTATGGTCGTTGGTACCAACTATACATGTGGGTCTCTGGACCAAATTGATCTGATAGCTAATGGGTGTACTACGTATGATCTTATGCAAAATCTGAATATGAACATGAGTGTGTATCTAAATCTATTTCTGTTTTGGAGTCTGAATATGTTCTGATTTAATTACCAGATCCTAACTTGTGCTGGACATCATTCATAAAACCCCTTTACTCTGTTATTATTCACTGGACTTTCGCTCATAGTTTATATTATGTATGTAGGTGAGCCGGCGTGTGACCAGGGCCAGAGTTGACGGCCTTCTGTACTGTTTTGTCAGCCAACCGTTGTGCCTCCCGAGGAGGTTCCGAGCGAAGTCTAATGCCATGGCTGTTTTTGTTTCCATGCTAGTCTTTGTATGTGTTTTGTAAAGACAGGTCTTGGGATGTAAATACTGGTGTCCTTTGACTGGCATGCTTATGTACATATATAAGTTTTGAAATGTTCTGTCCCATGTACGTTATCACAGCTCATTGGACCTTGTCTATTTTGTATTATTGCTTCCGCAGCCCCTTATTATTTGCTAATCTCTTCAGAGGCCTTTGGTAATCCACGGATTACTGGCTGGTTACGATGCTAAACCTACAGGAGTGGGTTTGGGTCGTGACAGAGTGGTATCAGAGCACGTGTTCTACCGCACACACAGGTCCGTATGAGCTTAGGATGCCCTAGTAAGAGTTAGGGGCAGTTCATCTGCATGTGTGAGTGTGTGGTAATGCAACTGAATATGAAAACTGAATGTACATTTGAATCAAATGAATTGCAGGAAAAGAATAAGATTATGCCTGTGTTTATTATCATTTGATGTCTGTTTAGTAAGATGGAGAATGCAAGGGGAAGTGATGAAAGTGAATCTTTAAAGGCTCGCATGGGCCGAATGGAACAGATGTTAGCAACATTGACTGAAACCTTGACACAACAACAAAGGCAACAACCTTTACCCTCTCCGCTTCCACCGGCACAGGCCAAAGTAGATAATAATGACATCATCAATCTGACACAGAAATTCATGAAAATGAAACCGCCAACGTTCTATGGTGGCATTGAACCTTTGAAAGCTGAGACATGGTTGCTTGAGATGGAAAAATTGTATGAAGTATTTCCTTGTTCTGAAACTCAGAAAGTCCTCCTAGCCACCTATACTCTGAAAGATGAAGCCCAAAGGTGGTGGTTACTGATCCGAAGTGGCAATGGAAATATGACATGGGCACAGTTTAATGCTATCTTCTACGACAAGTACTTTCCCCAATGTTTCAGGGATCGGAAAGTGTCTGAATTTCAAGAACTTAAACAGGGAAGAATGTCTGTAGCAGAGTATGAAGCCAAGTTCACCGAATTGGCACGTTTTGCTCCACATATGGTGGATACTGATTACAAGAAAGCACGAAAGTTTGAAAGAGGACTGGATTTGGAAGTGTTTGATCGGGTAGGCGTATTAAAATTACCTACTTATGTGGAAGTACTCGACAAGGCATTAGTAGCAGAAGCCACAATAGCAACTAAGAAACAAACTACAACACCAACAACAGAATGGAGAGAAAAGAGGACCGGATTCAGTTTCAAGAAAGGCCGGTCAGGTTGGAAGAGGCAAAATACAGGATCCTCCAGCAGCTCTAGCCAAAGTAGCGGATCTAATCCAAACTGTCCCGACTGCGGAAAGAAGCACAGAGGTGCTTGTTATCGAGCATCAGGTGCATGTTTTCACTGTGGCAAGACTGGCCACATGGTGAGGGATTGCCCGATGAGATCCAACGAGGTTAACCGTCCTATGACAAGTTCCACCGGGTCTGTTTCCGCAGCAAGACCAAATGCAAGGACCGATGTTAGAGGGAATGCAAATAATGAAACATTGAGGCAAGGGAGAGTGTTCGCCTTAGTGCCGGGTGACGTACCAAACACCTATACTGTGGTGTCAGGTACACTCTCTATATGTTCTCAAAATGTATGCATACTGATAGATTCTGGTTCTACACATTTCTTTGTATCGCATGCTTTCTCTCAAAAATTGACTAGACCATTAGAACGTATGACATATGTGTTATCTGTATCCACACCGTCTGGGGATTCTATGATGCGTGCTCATGTTTATCCAGCATGTGATATGATGATTGGCGATGTGATGTTATATGTTGATTTATTACCCTTGAACATTGATCACTTTGATTGTATTTTGGGAATGGACTGGTTGACTAAATACTGTGCCACCATTGACTGTGCAAGTAAATCTGTTGTGTTTAGACCACCGGGTATGCCTGAATTTACTTTTACTGGGGATGGGGTAGTTCCTCCCCCATATCTGATTTCAGCTTTGAAAGCCAGAAAACTGCTTAGAAAGGGATGTAGAGGTTACTTGTGTTGTATACTGACTGCACCATCTGACGGAACTACGGTAGAAACTATCTCGGTTGCTTGTGAATTTCCCGATGTGTTTCCAAATGACCTACCTGGAGACTTAATTGATAGGGAAATAGAATTCACCATTGATGTAACACCTGGAACACAGCCCATCTCCAAGACTCCATATAAGATGTCAACTTCTGAACTGAAAGAACTGAAAGCTCAACTACAGGAACTCTTAGACAAGAAATTCATTCGTCCGAGTACCTCACTTGGGGTGCTCCAGTGTTATTTGTCAAAAAGAAAGACGGGTCTTTGAGGTTATGTATCGACTATCGGGAATTGAACAAAGTAACCATTAAGAACAAATATCCATTACCCCGAATAGAAACTGCATTCAAAACTAGATATGGACATTATGAATTCTTGGTAATGCCTTTTGGAGTAATAAATGCACCTGCAGCTTTTATGGACCTAATGAATAGGGTTTTCAAACAATATCTTGATGAATTCATTGTTGTGTTTATCAATGACATTTTGATTTATTCTAAAGAAAGGGAAAAACTTGAGAACCATCTGAGGACTACCTTGCAGATTTTGAGAGAGAAGTGGCTGTATGCTAAATTATCTAAATGTGAATTCTGGCTTGACAGTGTGGCATTTTTGGGACATGTAATCAACAAGGATGGTGTTTCTGTTGACCCTCAGAAAATTGAAGCTATTGTAGATTGGCCTAGACCGACAAATGTGACAGAAGTCTGAAGTTTTCTGGGACTTGCAGGTTACTACCGGAGGTTTGTGAAAGACTTTTCCAAGCTTGCCATGCCATTGACTCAGTTAACTCAGAAAAATGTGCCATTTGACTAGAACGAACAAAGAGAGGCAGCTTTTCAAGAACTGAAAACCAGGTTAGTGACTGCACCAATCTTAATTTTGCCTAATGGTATTGATGGGTTTCAAGTGTACAGTGATGCTTCCTACAAAGGTTTGGAGTGTGTATTAATGCAAACAGAAAAGTGATTGCCTATGCTTCTAGACAACTCCGAACTCATGAAAAGAATTACCCAATGCATGATCTTGAGTTAGCAGCTGTGGTGTTTGCTTGGAAAATCTGGCGTCACTACTTGCATGGGGTAACTTGTGAGGTGTACACCGACCATAAGAGCTTGAAATACTTCTTCACCCAAAAGGAATTGAACATGAGGCAAAGACGATGGTTAGAACTAATCAAGGATTATGATTTGCAAATCTTGTATCATCCAGGAAAGGCTAATACCGTAGCGGATGCCTTGAGCCGAAAATCAATGGGAGGTTTGTCATGTCTGTTATCCAACCGAAAAGAATTGCCGAATGACCTAGAACAAGTTGGACTGTTAACTGCTATCTCCACTCAACCTACAATTCTTGACGAGATCAAACAGAAACAGTGCGAGGATGAATACTTGAAAAAGATCACGGAGGAATTTGATTCGAAGCCGAGGCCAGGATTTGTGTTTGGAAATGATATGCTGAAATTTCATAACCGTCTTTGTGTGCCCGATTGTTATGATTTGAGGAAACGTGTTATGACCGAAGCTCACAGTAGTAAATTTGCTATGCACCCGGGGAACACGAAAATGTACCATAATTTGAAATAAAATTTTTGGTGGCCTAGAATGAAAAAGAGTATTGCAGACTTTGTGGCTAAATGTCTATATTGCCAATAGGTTAAAGCTGAACATCAACAACCCGCTGGTTTGCTACAACCACTCCCAATACCGGAATGGAAATGGGAGCACATTACCATGGACTTCATTGTGGGATTGCCTCGTTCTTCTCGAGGTATGGACTCTATCTGGGTTATAGTTGACCGTTTAACTAAGTCTGCCCATTTTTTGCTTGTCAAAACTATTTATAACTCTGATAAATTGGCCAATATCTATATGATTGAAATTGTGAGATTGCATGGAGTGCCAGTATCTATTGTGTTCGGCAAGGACTCAAAGTTTATGTCGAGATTTTGGCAGAGTTTGTAACAAGCTTTGGGGACTGAATTGAGACTGAGCAGTGCCTATCACCCAAAGACAGATGGCCAAACTGAATGAACGAACCAAACTCTGGAGGATATGCTCAGAATGTGTGTGTTAGACTTCCAAGGGAATTTGGAGACCTATTTGCCATTGGCTGAATTTGTGTATAACAACAGTTACCATTCAAGCATTGGAATGGCACCTTACGAAGCTTTGTATGGAAGAAAGTGTCGTTCTCCGATATGTTGGGCTGAAGTAGGTGATAGACCTTTGTTGGGACCAGAACTTGTGCAAGAAACAACCGAGAAAGTGAAATTGATCCAGCAACGTCTGAAAACTACACAAAGTCGGCAGAAGAGCTATGCTGATGTTCGAAGACGAGATAGGGAATATGAAGTTGGGGACCATGTTTTCATAAAGGTGACCCCGATGAAGGGTCAAACTCGGTTTGGTGTTAAAGGCAAGTTGGCGCCAAGATATGTTGGACCTTATGAAGTCCTCGAAAAGATCAATCTGGTGTCGTACCGGGTAGCTTTACCACCGGTAATGGAGCATATGCACAATGTATTTCATGTATCGATGCTTCGAGAATATTTGAGAGATCCACTCCACGTCATTGAGCCAACACATGTGCTTTTGAAAGATGATTACACTTACGAGGAAAGACCTATCCAGATTGTGAATCGGATGATCAAAAGACTGAGAAATAAGAAATACCACTAGTAAAAGTTGACTGGCAAAACCACGGAGGAACCTATGTAACTTGGGAAACCGAGGAAGACATGATGAAAAGATATCCAGATTTGTTCCCGTTGGACCCAATGTTGTCCCAGAGCGAAGGTAATTTGAGTTTGGGCACCAAACTCTTTTAAGGGGGAAAGACTGTAATAACCCCGACCCCAGATTAATGTTAATTCGTGCTTAGTTAAGCCTAACAATAATTTAGGAAGGATTTGGAACTAATTTGCATGAGTATTGCATGATTTTTGTGTTTATATATGTTAGGCGTAGAAATATCTGTTCATATTTTAGTTTTAAATTACGAATTGAAAGCCTTATTGGCGCCCGATTTCGAAATTGACTTGATATATGTGCTAGTTAGGATTTATAGAATTTTATGTAGGTTTAATTAAAATGCGGTTCGGAACGATTAAATTTGATTAAATTAATGCCACTAATTAACCTTGCTAAGCACATTTTGTTTAATGGCCTAATTAGAGCCTTAGTAGCCCTTTTGAGCACAATAACACCCCCTACTCACTCCCTTCTTCATTTTACATACACTCTTGAGTCCTCTTAGACCCAAAAACATGAGAGTAGAAGAATTGGTCCAAGATTTGGAGATTTAGCTCAAATTCAAGGAGATGCTAAGGATTGTTAACAATTGAAGAAGATTTGTAGAGCCTCAACCTTAATTTTGTAGATTGGAGCCTCTAGGTAAGAAACTAAACTCTCATTTGAGTAATTGAGTTAGATTCAATCATTAGTGAACTAAGTGAATTCATATGGGAATTGTACTAGAAATGGGCCATACCATGCATGCATGTACATTTTCTTGCAAATTAAGGTTTCTTCCATGCATGTGCTAACTTCACCTACATTTTGGTCATTCATCTTGCTTTCCATCAAATTATCAAGTTTGGTTATGTTTTGGAGAGCTTTAGCTCAAAAATGTTCATGTATGTCATGTTTTGGATCTTTTATAAAGAGTAAGTTGAGTTTGTGCATAATTGGTTTATTCTTGGGCCATAATTTCTTGAATTGAAGCTTTAAACATGTTGTTTCATGAGTTACCAAGGGTTTTTCAAAGTTTTGGCCCAGAAAAATGAGTTTTGGTTGGTTGAAGGTTGAGTTTCATGCTTGAAGGTCAATCTGGATTTTCCAGAAAATTGACCTACGCTCGAGCGTGAAGCCTGAGTACATGCATTTCCGCTCGAGCGGCGAGAGTCACGCTCGAGTGTGAAATGCGTATACCCAGAAGTTTGTGTGTTTTGCAGTCCGCTCGAGTGAGGGTCTGTGTCACACGCTCGAGCGGGGGTCGAGCGCCCGTCGAGCGTGAATTTCATGCATCCAGCACTTTTTCATAAGTTTACAGTACGCTCGAGCGGAGAAATCCACGCTCGAGCGGAGCTTCATTTGTCTGCATGTCCGCTCATCATTCCATCCCAGGCATTCTTAGGCCATGTTTAATACCCCATAATGAGGATAAGAGATTAGAAACACGCTAAGAGCCAACGAAATAAGTTTTGTACAATTAGAACATGTGTTTCAAGTGTGCATCTGTTATGTGTCGTGTAGGTCACGTGCCACGTCCTGTCTGATCGATCTGCTCTGTCTGTCTGTCTCCAAGCCCACTGTGAGTAATAACTCTATAAAGTTATGTTTAACTTAAATATTTTCTTACTAGTATAGTATGATCTGTTTTCTGAAATGCTATCTTACGAGTTATGAATGAATGTCCAATTTTCTGAAAAGTATTTGTGGCACCCTTAGTTCATGTGGCCCTCGCCTGGGGGTAACAATACCACGGCCAATCTGCACGTGGCCCTCGCCCGGGGGTAACAATACCGCGGCCAATCTGCACGTGGCCCTCGCCTGGGGGTAACAATACCATGGCTACTTGCACGCAAGATATGGACCTTTATGGTCGTTTGTACCAACTATACATGTGGGTCTCTGGACCAAATTGATCTGATAGCTAATGGGTGTACCACGTATGATCTTATGCAAAATCTGAATATGAACATGAGTGTGTATCTAAATCTATTTCTGTTTTGGAGTCTGAATATGTTCTGATTTAATTACCGGATCCTAACTTGTGCTGGACATCATTCATAAAACGCCTTTACTCTATTAGTATTCACTGGGCTTTCGCTCATAGTTTATATTATGTATGTAGGTGAGCCGGCGTGTAACCAGGGCCAGAGTTGACGGCCTTCTGCACTGTTTTGTCAGCTAACCGTTGTGCCTCCTGAGGAGGTTCCGATCGAAGTCTAATGCCATGGCTATTTTTGTTTCCATGCTAGTCTTTGTATGTGTTTTGTAAAGACAGGTCTTGGGATGTAAATACTGGTGTCCTTTGACTGGCATGCTTATGTACATATATAAGTTTTGAAATGTTCTGTCCCATGTACGTTATCACAGCTCATTGGACTTTGTCTATTTTGTATTATTGCTTCCGCAGCCCCTTATTATTTGCTAATCTCTTCAGAGGCCTTTGGTAATCCACGGATTACTGGCCGATTACGGTGCTAAATCTACAGGGGCGGGTTTGAGTCGTGACAATATGGGATTGAAAAGAAAGATAATTCTGCGAATATTCTAAGAAATTTATAATTATCAATTTTGAGAAATTTCTCAATTTTTTCATGATTAAAATTAAGAATATTATAAACTGAGAAGGTTCTCAATTTTAAAATATAGAAGAGCCATCGAATTGTTTCTCTGACGAAGAAAACCTCCGGAATTCGATCAATAAGATTTCAGAACTTGGACCTAATTAAACCAAGCGCTTACACGCAGCCATTAACTTCAGAAACTGAAATTTTTTGAGAAATTTAAGCTTGATGCTTCAGCTCCTGCCACTGATATTAAACTTGGCAGGAGCCATTCAAATGCCACTCTTATTTATATCTCTCATTCCCCCACACCATTCGCTATCCCCATCTATCTTTATCTCTCTCTCTCTGTAAAAATGGCTGGAACCGGAGTAGTAGCAGTGTATGGAAACGGCGCAAGAACAGAAGCAAAGAAATCCACTTTCTCTGTTAAAGTCAGCCTCGCCCAAATGCTCCGAGGCGGCGTCATCATGGACGTCGTTAACGCCGACCACCCTCAGCTGATCAAAGAGATCAAGAATGTCGTCACGATTCCCGTCATGGCCAAGGCTTGGATCGGCCACTTCGTCGAGGCTCAAATTCTAGAAGCAATTGGAATCGATTATGTTGATAAGAGCGAGGTCTTGACTCTCGCTGATGATAAGGGGGTTTGGATGGGTAAATTGGTCTATTAAAAATTAATGGGACTTAAAGGAGCAAATAATTTTATCTACGACCTAATGGAGTATAAGTTCACAAAATGAGACTTATATGTAAATGTCCCTAATTTTTATTAGTATCAATTAATATTAATAATCAACAATTGTTATTAATTAGTATCAATTAATAATTAATTCATACAAAAGTATACAATATTAATTTATTAATAATTAACACCAATTAATATTGATTTTTTTAATTAATATTGATTTTTTCTTTTTCTTCAAAAATATACAATTTTTTATTTTTTAATTAATATAAAAATATACAATATGAATTTATTAATAATTAATACCAATTAATATTTATTTTTTAATTAATATTGATTTTTTTCTTTTTCTTTAGAAATATACAATTTTTTATTTTTTAATTAATATTAATAATATTAATATTTGGGTATTGACGAGGGCATTTAAGTAATTTTAGCCTCCCACACCAGCTGCGCGCTTAAGTTGAAAATTCAAGCATCCCCTCACCAGCTTTTAAGATAAGCTGAGAAATAGCTTGATTTAAACTATAAGCTAGTTAACTTAAGTTGCACCAAACACAATATTTTAACTTAAATTAAGCTAAAAACTAAAATAAGCAACTTATAAGTCCCACCAAACAGGCCTAATCACGTGATAGGATGGACTTACTAGATAATTTCTCTTACACTTACTATATATTTATACTATCTATAATATTATATAAATAGTAAGGCTGGGTATTAGATTTAGGTCAAGAATGAAATGTGTAGTGGGGAATGAAAGTGTGTTATAGGATGGACTTACTAGATAATTTCTCTTACACTTACCATATATTTATACTATCTATAATATTATATAAATAGTAAGGCTGGGTATTAGATTTAGGTCAAGAATGAAATGTGTAGTGGGGAATGAAAGTGTGTTATGGGGTGTATGTGTAGAATAAATCCGAACCACACATTGATATTCTAAGTATTTTTTTTTTTTTTTTTGAATTTATGATATTACTCTTATATAAAATCAATATTAGACTTGGGCGTGAATATCACTTAAAAGTTTCCCAAAATACCTACAACAGTTTAAAATTGTGTGAAAAAACAGATTTTTTATTTTTATTTTTATTTTTATTTTTTGAACAGAATTGCGAAAAAATTAATTAAGATTTTGTCAAAATTTCAACTTTTCTTAATTTACACGTATCACATGTGCTCTCGCCACCAATATATAAACAATCGATAAGTATATTCGTAACGATATGAATAAGACTTGTTGTTACCATGTTGAAGCCAAGAATGTCTTCAAAATTCACCATTTTCTTCCTCACACAGATCTTCTCCTTCCTGTTTATTTTTCTGTCTCATGGATCCTTCACAGAAGCTCAATCTAATGATTCAAAAACTACAAAAATCGGAGCGATCATCGATGCGAATCCCCGTATTGGCAAAGAACAAAAAATAGGCATGGAAATAGCAGCTCAGAACTTCAACAGCAACACTTCAAACATGCACAAGCTAGTCCTCCATTTCAAAGACCCTGGCAGAGACCCCCTCCAAGCAGTTTATGCTGGTAATGGGTTTTTTTTTTTTTTCAAATAATTATACAAATAGAATTTTTATACAAATTTCTCATTGTCATTTTTTGAAATTATTATTCAAAGTGATAGACGTTTTGATTTTAAATGAACAAATATGAATAGACACAATGTTTTATATACAACAACTCTATTTATATAATATTACACTAAGTTCTCTTAAGGTTTTTTTTTTTTTTTTTTTTTTTTCAATTCAAAAGGTTATAATATTACACAAAGCTCTCTTACGGTTTTAGTTTACATAAAACTTTTCATTTTTATCAATAATTCCTTAGTTGTATGGATGGATAGTATTATCATCTCTTTTATAAAGAAAAAAAATGGATATAGATTAGAGCCATACAAAAAAAAAGAAAATTAAAAAAAAAAAAAAAAAGGATACAAAAAATAAGAATTGTTATGTCAAGAGGTAATATGATGAATGAAGAACTTTGACAAAGTAAACAGAGGCTCAATTGTGGGGTCACGGGTATCCTCTGTTATGAGCACAACTCATGTTTCTTTGTATATTAATTGAAGAAGTCTCCTTTCTAAAATGGCAAAGCCAAGTGATGGAGGTTGGCAACCGGTGGTTCGAAGTCATGGCGGAAGAGGAGTTTGGAATAGTAGGATGAACGTGTCTATC
Organism: Camellia granthamiana; assembly: GCA_036172215.1. Taxonomy (NCBI): domain Eukaryota; kingdom Viridiplantae; phylum Streptophyta; class Magnoliopsida; order Ericales; family Theaceae; genus Camellia; species Camellia granthamiana. Next base: position 62,101,384 of record CM069909.1, read on the forward strand.
CACTCTGTTTTTGTGGACAATCTACCCGAAGCCATGCGAGCTACAGGGCTGTATTCAATATTTTCCAACTATGGTGTTGTGGTTGATACTTTCATTCCGAACAAAAGGAGGAAAATGACAAGATCCCGGTTTGGTTTTGTCAGGTATACTTGTTCTGTTGCTGCGGATATGGCTATTCAAAAAGCCAATGGGCTCTGGTGCGATGATAGAGCACTAAAGGTTAAAATGGCAGATTACGGTAAGGAATATGGTACGAAACATAAGGCTGGACCATCAACGCAGCCTAGAAAGTTTGCAGCGGAGCCTAACAGCACTCACGTGGGATATCAAGGCAAGAGATCTTTTGCGGAGGTGGTGAGTGGCAAGGCAGCAGGACCTAACACCTCTTGCATTATCAAAGCCTCTGAGGAAGGGAATGGCTGGTTATATATGAGTGTCATTGCCAAGTTAAAGCCACTCTACGTTGTGGAGGACTTTAAGAAAGAATTAGCAAGAAGAGATCTTGGGGAAGTTCAAGTAAGAGTCGGTGGTGGAAGAGATATGGTGTTAACATTTCAATCTCAGGAGATTATGAAGGACAAACTCTTGTTTATGAAGAGCTGGTTAAATGAATGGTGTGATTCAGTCCTCGAATGGAAACAGGGGATGTCTGTTGTCCAAGAACGACTTGTTTGGCTTAGTTGTTATGGAGTTCCACTCAATCTTTGGAGTTGTAACACTTTCATCAACATTGGCAAGATGTGGGGTATTGTGACTGCTGTGGATGAGGATACTCGCACTTTAAATCATTTTCAATATGGAAAGGTGCAGATTGCAACAAACTTTATGGCTCCCATTAATCAAACTCTCAGCCTAGAATGCAAGGGTGTTCTTTACCCAGTTAGGGTGTGCGAGGAACAAATCATTATCATCAAAGATTTGAAGGTCCCTGGTCTTTGCAATCCATCTGAAGAGTTCTCCGGAGGAATCCGAAATAGTAATCCTGTAAAAGTGGGCACCCAGTTTGCAGATGGAGGGAGCAAGTATGAGGAAGATGATAGCAGCAACATGATAGCAGCAACAATGGCGGAAGATGACCAGCTCAGAGACGTTTCGATGGTGGTTGAGTCAGATCTGCAGGAAGGCATGTCAGAAGCAAACGGCTATGTGTGTCAGGAGAGCGCTGCAAGACTGCTGAAGAGTCCCAAGGTGAGAGCCGTTGATGATAGCGGGAGGACTGAAATTGAAATTCAAAATTCTGGATTGATTAAAACTCTGTGTGGGCCTGATAACATGGGTCAAGGGATTAATCTATTAGTGGACCTGAATTTGGCCCATGAATGTAATGGATCAGGTGCGGATCCAATCTTGGACAATTTGGATGTTGGCCCAAGCAGGAAAGCTTCTCTCACTGCTGGGCTGGTCCCTATAAATATTTGCAGCCCAAGCTTACATGCTGCTCCGATGATCCGAAGTGTAGGAGCTTTGGATCATCCCCATCCTAAGCTAACCGAGGGGCTGTGTGTTACCAGTTCATCCCCAAAATGCTCCAACTTTCAGAGGAAAGATACAAGAAGGAAGCTTCGGGTTGGTCCTTCTAGCTTCGGGAAAGCGACTCTGAACTTGCGTAAGGGAGCTGTCTTCCGATCTTCAGCAGCTGCCATTTCACTCTCAATGGCAAGCAAGTCCAGTAGAGGGAGTTTCGCTTTGTCTGAGCCGGAAGCTACCTTGGCTTTGGGTAAAGCTCTTGGCATTGATTTTGGAGGGAATGATGAGGAGGTTTTAAGCAAATTGAAGCAGCTGGAAGCTATCGATCTGGAGAAGGCAACTAAGAGTGAAAAATTGCCTACATGAAGATTCAATCGTGGAATATAAGAGGGATTGGCAGTCTAGAGAAAAGAAGAAAGTTCAGGAAAGGTGTTCTGGAAAGAAAAGGGATTTGCTGTGCTGATTTTATAGTGGGCTGTCAATTTGGGTCGTTGTGCTATGCAAGTGGGCAAGCTGGCTGCAAGTTATGGCTGCGAGTGCCGGTCTGTTGATCTAATTTGCTAGGCTTAGTTGTGGGCCATTAAGTTGCTGGTGGTCTGGTGTTAAGTGTGGGTTGTTAAGTGTTTGGAGCTGTTTGGTTCTTTGGGCTGCTAAGTTAAGGTTCTGGGCTGTTGGCAAAGGGTGAAGTATGCATTTTGTATTGTTTTTGGCTTAGGTTCTTGTTTCTGGCATTTTGTATTGTTCTGTTCTCCTGTTTTTTTTTTTTTTTTTCTTTTCGGGTTTGGTTCCTCACCAAATTCCTTCCCTTTATTTGATGTAATCTCATCTCTTGTATGATTTGCCATCTATAAAGGTTCTCTCTTTTTTGCTGATCAAAAAAAAAAAAAAATCATCTCTTTTATTCTGAAATATATATATATATTACCTTTTTTTTCATATAAATTTTATGTGTCTACACACCTTCAATATTAGTTTTGATCAATTTAATCTTATAAAAAATGAAATCAATATAATTATATCAAATTTATAAAACTTATTATACCTTTTCTAAACCTAAAGGGTCAGTGCAATTTATCCTACTTTTTTCATATCAACAAGATATATGATAAGATTTTCCTTTACTATTTCATTTAATTATTATTTTCAAAAAAAAAAAAATTAATCATAACTATTCGTTTAGGTGGCGGTGATATAAAACTGTAAAAAAAAATGCATGCAACATTTTTTTTTTATAAAAATAATGAGTCTTTGGATAAAAATGAGGATTATAATAAGTCGTCCCATTCTATACGTTAAGTTTATATACTCCATCCATCTCATTTTGTTGATTTATTATTTCATTTTAAGATATTCCAAAACCATAAATCTTATTTAAAAAGTCAAAGTAAAAAATATTTGATTCCATTTAGTTTAATTTTCAAATTAACTTTTGAATTGAAAAATCAAAAAATATGTTTAGTTTAATCAAATCTCTCCTCCTCCTCTCCCATCTCACATTCTACACATCGTTCAATTAAATTTTCTCTCATATCCTTTTTTTTTTTTTTTTTTTTTTAAAAAAACTACAAATCATTTCAAAATTATTTTCAAAACTCATCACCAAACAAGTTTTTAATTTTCAAAAATTTATCTTTCAAAATTAATTTTAAAACTAAACTAAACTAAACTAAACGGAGCCTTTGATTTTCCAAAACTACCCCTTTTGAGTAATTATAAATATATTAAAAATTTGAAAAAGATTGGAACATTAGTACAAAAATATTTTGAAATTTAAATTTAAGCGTAATGATTGCATGCCTCTTAAATAGTTGGAATCCACAAAAGGAACCAACAAATTGGAGGGAGTATATAAAAAAAATACACATATTATAATTTAACGGGGACTCGGGTCATAAGTTCAATTTTAAAATTTTTTGTGGCAATAGTCTCAAGCTCTATTCTTTTGGGGTTTAAAAGGACAAAATAATTTGAAAAATCATATTATCCATATCTATCTGTCTATCTGTTCACATGTCATCCTTTATTTGTCTACATGTTACCTATTTGTCTATTTAATCTGTCTATCTGTGTATATCACCACCACCACCACCACCACCACCACCACCACCACCGCTAGTCGTTGTTGATGCTAGCCCACCTTCAGCGACTTTTTCAGTCATTTTTTCGATTATCGATCAATGGTGATTTGGTGACAGTGGGGAAAAAAAAAAAATCCCTTTAAAACAATAATTTTTCATTTTTGCAAAATAATATCATTATCACTAAAAATATCAATCATTGGATCTCATGTCATATTTTGTAAAAAAATGACTTATCACCAATAAACACTAATTCTTTGTAAAAAGAAAAACATACACAAATACAATTATCACATAAATTAAAGATCTATTTTTTATAACATTACTCTGTGTTTATGCAATAACATAAGAATCAACATGATATACTACCCTCATTCGGCAACTTGGGTTGGGTTGGGGTTGGGGTTGGGGTTGGGACTATTTTAATCACAAAAAGACAAAATAAACTTTTTAACTCAATAAAACAAAACATCACATCCAACCCATAATCATTATATTCTTTCTCTCACAAAAGTCAAAAAAGCCCATCCCAAACAAGATTTTTTAGTCTGAGGCTAAAATAACTAAAATGCCAAAAAGCCAACCTATTTCCCAAACGAACCCACAACTCGTAAGATAGGAATGAAAACATATATTATATAGTTTCATATGGTCACTATTTCTCATTTTAAAAAAAACAAACAAACAATTGTTTGGTATATTATTTTTAGAATAATGATATATAAATAAAAATTTATGTTAAATTTCATACAGAATAACGTGATTCATTGTTAATTTTCCTTTTTAAAACAAAACACTCGTGAAGATGAATTTATTTACAAGAATAACATTGTCACATAATTATTGCAGAGATTTTTGTATAAATGTATGAATATAATTTTTCTTATTTTTATTTAAAAAAGTAGAATTAATTGTAAAATTTTCAATTTTTTTTTGCAGTTGAGGAGCTGATTAAAGAAGAACAAGTACAAGTGATTGTTGGGATGGAAACATGGCATGAGGCAGCTGTAGTTGCATCCATTGGCAATCGAGAACAAATCCCAATCCTTTCACTGGCATCAGCGGCCACCATTTCACCGCCATCGACCGCCCTTCGTTGGCCTTTCTTAGTACAAATAGCCACCAATGGCTCCCAACAAATGAATTGCATTACATCCATTCTTCAATCCTACAAATGGAAAAAAGTAATAGCGATATACGAAGATGATACCTATGGTAGCGATTCCAATGGACTAGCTTTGTTATCCGAATCACTTCATAGCATTGGCACAGAGATTGAGCACCACTTAGTTTTCCCGCCATTCTCTTCTCTTTCTGATCCGCAAGGGTTTGTTCATAAAGAATTTGCGAGTTTGTTGCATAAACAACAATCTAGGGTTTTTATCATTCTTCAGTCATCGTTACCTTTGGCTATTCATTTGTTCAGAGAAGCTAAGCAATTAGGGTTGGTGGGGAGAGACTCGATGTGGATATAATAACAGACGCAATTTCGAGTCTTTTGGATTCTGTTAACACTTCTGTTATCTCCAATATGCAAGGTGCTCTAGGAATTCAAGCATATTATCTCGAAAGCAATCAATTTTTTCAAAATTTTAAACAACATTTTCAAAAAAAAATTAGGTCAGAGTATCGCGAGGAAGATAATTCTGAGCTTGGAATTCATGCTATACGAGCGTATGACAGTATTGACACTATTATACGAGCTGTGCAAAAACTAGGTACCACTAATAATAGGACTCAAAAAATGCTTCTTGAAAACATTTTATCGAGCGATTTCAAAGGGTTGAGTGGAGATATTCGTTTCGAAGGTGGGGAGCTATCGCAACAATTTCCCATTTTCAAAATCATAATGTCATAGGAAAAGGTTATAATGAGGTCCGTTTTTGGTCATCCAAGTTTGGATTCTCAGAGAGTGTTGTTGGTGTTAGTGGTAGTGATAGCAAGAAATTGTGGGCTGTTGATTCAGTGTATTGGCCAGGAAAGCTAGTGAATGCTGTCCCAAAAGGATGGGCAATGCCCAGTGAAGCAAAGAAGTTGAAGATTGGAGTTTCCGCTCTGACTTCTTTTGAGATGATTGTGAAGGTGGTTGAGAATTCAAATGGTGAGAAGAGTTATTCGGGGTTTTGCATTGAAGTTTTTGAAAAGGTTTTAAAAGTTTTGGGTTATGACCTACCCTACAAATTTGAGCCCTTCCACGAGTCATACGATGATTTAGTTCTTTGCGTCGGCAACAAGGTAATAACTCTATTTTTCGTTCAATATTATTAAGTAGTCCAATAGTATAATGTAATATTACTTACGTTAAGTGTTAGTATCGAGTCAAGCCAGCTCATAAAAGTGGAGCTTGGGCCCAATCATGAGGTGAGCCCAATAGGCTTTTTTTGGTTGCCTTTAACCAGGTTAGGTTATGGGTCAAAACCTTAGGCCCAAGCTTTGTTGGACAGGCTTGGACTAGTATGTCAATCCCAATGGGCTTTTTTTTGGCTAGCTTTAGCTGAGACGACCCATGGACCAAAATCTTAGGCCTAAGCCCTAGTGGGCTGGCTTGACCAGATAGGCTCGTAAGCCAGGCCAATGGACGGGTTAATGGGCCAAGATTTAAGTTTTATTTTATATTTTTTGTTCATAATTTTTGAAACCAAAGGCTCAAATCAATCGCACTCTATTCTAACAATGACTACGAGTTGCTCCAATCCATATTTGACAAGTTTTAAATACTTGATTTACTCGTAATCAATCTTAGAATAAAGTAACCCCAAGTTGTAGTTTCACCAAAGAACTAAGGGTTAGGTTACATTTGGATTCAATATTTCTCCTACTTGTACATGTCAGTTGGGTCATTGCCATTTGCATGCAATTTTAATCTATGAAACAAACAAATCCAAATTAACTTTAATAAATTCTTTTATTTTTTTACTGATTAAAAAAAATCCAAATTAATTTGCCCAGCTTTCAAGTCAATATTATCGAAAATGTTTTTAGGCCAATAATAGAAGTACGTAGGAGTTTCTTAGAAACTCACCGAACTTTTCTCACCTGTTATCAATTCAAAGATTTTCTTCTACGACTTGTCTTAAATATTTTGTTGACTAATCCATGAAAGTGACTAATGAATACCACCAATGATACGTAACCAATATATATATATATTAGAATTATGTCTAAATTTTAAATGTATGAATTAGATTCTTCTCAATCTCCAAAAAATGTCATTTAACTTTATACTATTTTAAATATTTATACAAGAAAGTTACATTTTGGCCGCTCTGAAATTCAAAAAAAATGGCTACTAACCCTTGCTATTTTAGGTATTTATTCAAGAAATTAGCATTTTAGCCCCTTGAATTTTAAATAATTTTACCTTTGCCCCCCTCCCCCCATTCATCAAAATTCCTAAGTCCACCACTGCAAATCTACACCCTGTACTCAAGTTTTGGGCAATTTTTTTGAATTTTTTTTTTTTTTTTAAATTTGGTATGAGTGATAGCTTAATCATTAGGCCATAAAATGTGTCACTTAATGCCTTGAAAAATGCTAAGGGATCCAAATGTTTTACCAATATTTCTACCAAACATTGCCCAAATTATTACGTTTGGGGTCCCTAACATTGCTCAAATTCTTTTTATTGAATGTTCCAACTTTTTAAAAGCATAATTATTACGTTCTTATTTTAATGTTCAACTGATGCTTCTTAAATTTTGAGCTGCTACTGTTTCGTACATAATATTTTGGATAAATAACATTGACCTTCCTTGAAAATACATCAAGTCTCACTGCTTTGACATAATTATATTGAGCTCCTTGATATTTTAATTCATATAGCACTTAACCTCCATTTCATCAATAATTTGTTAATTATATGGATGAAAAAAATTGATATTGTCATATCTTTTACACTAAATGTATGGTTTACATTATTTATTTTTATATTTTTATATTATTTATATTAATTTCGATTCATTTAATCTTATTAAAAAAGAAGTCAGTGTGATTTTTAGTTCAATATTATTGACTTTTGGTTTGTTTTTATCTTTCAATAACGTTTTGATAGTGCGTGACAATTTTGGTTTCTTTTCTTGTGTGGATGGAAGACTTATGATGCTATAGTTGGTGATATATCAATACTAGCCGAGAGATTTGAACACGTGGAATTCACTCAGCCGTTTCTTTCGTCAGGACTGACAATGATAGTTCCAGTAAAAACTGATGAGGCCAAGGCTTGGATGTTCATGAAACCATTCACCATAGAGATGTGGATTGTGACTGCTCTCTTAATGATTTACACAATGTTTGTTGTTTGGTTCTTGGAACATCAATCCAATCCTCAATTTAGAGGCCCTTGGAAGAGTCAACTCAGCACTGCTTCGTGGTTCACTTTCTCTTCTCTTTTCTTCGCCCATAGTAAGCATCATAAAATTTCAAAACAAACATGGTTTAGTACATAATGTTTATGTTTATATTTATTTATAAAAAAAAATTTAAAAACTAAAAGAAAAAAAAATTGCTTTATAAATAATCGAAACAATTTTCAAAATTAACAAATAGGATAAATTACACAGATAATCCCTGTATTTTGATCTTTACGTCATTTTGGTCCTTGTAATTTCAATTGGCTCAATTTTAACCCTGAATTTTTTACTTTTAACTCAATTTAGTCCAATTGCTTAAATTGTTAATATTTTTTAATGAAAAATATGCACATAAGTGACATATATCATGATTTTTAAGGCAAAATTATAAACATACTCAACCCAAGGAGTTAATTTTAACCAATCCAGTAATAACTTTTCATCAACAACACTAATGGCTTCATTAATTGCACCAAATTGACACAAAATCTAAAATTAATTGTCAAAATTGAGCTAACTGAAAGTGTAGAGACTAAAATGACACAAGAAACAAATTGTAAAGACTAACGATGCAATTTACTCTAATAAATACTACGGACAAAAAAAAAGAAAAAAGAAAATGCATTTCTTTTATTTTATAATCAATTTTTCCTTCCATCCCCATCATCAATCACCCCCACTGAACTAGGGGAAGATTATGGGGAGTCACAGCCTTCCTGTTTCTATGAATATTATTATTTGTCATAAAACTTAAAATATATATATATCATTTTATATATAAAATGACCCCCCAGTATAAAAAATATATATGTCATTCTTCTTTCATCTTGAATTCTCTTTCTATTTTACATTAAAAAAAAAAAAAAAACTTATTTGTCCTATTAGAAATTACTTCTATGGTATTTAATTTTTTTTTTATGTATATAATTTATATATCATATATATATACATATGTGTTTTGTGTATATGGTGAATTTTTTTTTTTTTTTTGAGCCCCTCAGGTAATGAAATCCTAGTTTTATCCCTGCCCCCACTTCTAACCATTACTGCTAGCCATGTCTAACTATCGCCTCTGCCCTTCAGTCATCCTCGCGCTTGTTTTAGAAAACACGTTGTTTGGTCGAGTTTTCATAATCTTTTTCTTTAAAAAAAAAAATTAGAAACTAATTTGATCAAAATATCAAAAAAGATATTTTGATTATTTACACCATGTGAAACAAGGAGTGCTTCTCTTATTTTTTTACACCAAACTAGTTTTTGAATTTTTTCAAAAAATAAATTTGAAAACTCAACAAAAACAGAGTTTGAAAACATGTTTTTGTTTTTGTTTTCGTTTTCGTTTAACCAAAAACAAATATAAACATGTTTAAATTTTCTGTAATAAAAAGGTAATAAAGTGCAAACGTTATCAACTAACGTCCAAGTTAAAATTAGATCCACGTTCAAAATCTTTCCTTTTTCTTTTAATGAAGAAAACAATTCATAAATTCTCTCTCTCTCTCTCTCTCTCTCTCTCTCTCTCTTTGTGTGTGGGGAATTACACAGGAACAGGGACGGAATTAGGAAAAGACTATGGAGGGCTATGGCCCCCTATTTCTATGAACATTATTGTTTGGCATAGAACTTTAAAAATATATGTCATTTTATATATAAAATGGCTCTCAATATAAACAAATATATAAGTCATTCTTCTTCTATCTTGAATTCTTTTTCTATTTTACATAAAAAAAAAAAAAAGCTTATTCATCCTATTAGAAATTGCATCTATAGTATTTAATTTTTTGTATATATACATACATGTGTGTTTTGTGTATATGGTAAAAAAAATTATTTTTCTTTTGCCCCTCCGGTAGTGAAATTCTGGTTCCGTCCCTACAGGAGAGAAGATTTATAGCAATTACACAAAAGTGGTGGTGGCGATGTGGCTTTTTGTTGTGTTTGTGGTGACTTCAAGCTACACAGCCAGTCTCACATCAATGCTCACAGTTCCTAGGCTAGAGCCAACAGTGACTGACATTGAGTTTCTAAGGAGGACCAATGCTATAGTGGGTTGTGATGGTGATTCATTTGTAAAGCATTACTTGGTTACTGTTCTTGGATTCAAAGAGAATAACATCAAGCCAGTTGATTCCCAATACAATTACCCAGGAGAGTTTGAGAGTGGCAATATCACAGCAGCTTTTCTTGAGCCCCCTAATGCGAAGATTTTCCTCAGAGAAAATTGCAACAAATATGCTGTCTCTGGGCCAACCTATATATTTGGAGGATGGGGCTTCGTGAGTATTCAATTTCACTGCAACTCTTCTTCTCACTCTTTTGAATGCCATGAAAATGAAATGGGTAATGGGTAAAATTCACTTTAACACCCTTCTGTTTTACATTCAGTCGCACTTTACTCTACTCCTTGACTTTTTAATTATTTTAATTAACTTTCCAAATTTGAAGGCAAGTTACAAGTGGTCAGTTTGTGTAATGTTATTTCAAAAACTAACAAAGAATAACCGTGTTATAATATTAATTGCACTTAACACCTTGCACTTTTTCAAAATGATGATTGTAACTTGACTCGAAATTTAAGAAATTGACTAAAACAATTAAAAAGGTCTGTAGGACTGAGTTCAAAGTACAAGGGTGCTGTGTGAATTACACTGTTGGTTCCTCTAGTTTGAGTGAACTTTCTCAATTTCCTTCGCACTACCAATTACGTTTCAATGTGGTCTATTCGTTAGTTACCGTCAGTATTTTAGATGGAAAAACGCCACGTGCAACTCACGTGAGAATTTTAACAATTCTTGTACAAGAAAGAAAAATTAATAATTTACATTGGTAGTTCTTATAGTTTCTTTTGAATTTCACTATAATCCCTCTAGTTTTGCACGTGTTGTTTTTCTATCTAAAATGTTAGAGGGATCACATTGAAATGAAATCAAAAAGTGTGAGGTTTAAATTAATAAAATTAAAATTATATGGACCAAAGTGAAATTTTACTCAAATTCAAAGATTATTAGTATAATTTAGCCAAATGAAATTCATCATACTATAAAATTTGCATTAAAGATAAACAAGTAGGCCAACTGCAGGAAAAACTTTATTCCCTATGATGCCTATGTAGAGTTTCTTTGATTTGAAAGAGAATACTATTGCAATGACCAATGAACAAAAATTCAATTTATTTCCACCCAAATGGCTAAAACATTTTTGAAATAATTCTCTTTCTTTGCTTTCAAAAACAATATATTGAATTAGAATTTTGATCCTTGGAATTCATGTAGGCATTCCAAAAAGGCTCTCCTATAGCCATTGATGTGTCCAAAGCCATTCTAACTATATCAGAGAACGGTGATCTAAAAAAATATGAGAAAAGTGGTTTAAGGTGTCCTCCAGTAATTGTTCAAATGTCGATTCTACCACAGATAGCTTGAACCTCCAAAGCTTTTGGGTTCTATACCTCATCTCCGGCATCACTTCCACCATATGTTTTATGTTTTTCCTACTTCACATACTAAAGAATTATCGGAATCATGTTCAAGCAAGCCAAGGCAACATTACTACTCTGAGCATTAGGAGTTTGTGGAGCAAGATGGTTAACTTTGCGTGGTACTTCCATAATGGAGGAACTAGAACTCCGGGGACAACTCCAACCATTGATGGCACACGGGATCTGTGGATCTCTAGGAAGTCGGAGTTGGTGAGTCCCTTGGAAATTCCAAAAATTTTTGAAGTCTCACAATCACTTGAAATTGAAATTGTAAGAACAGGATGACCTTATGTGTCGGTAAGAAAATTTGAAGATTGTGAAATTTTAGAATTAAGGATCAATTGTTTCATATACATAGTAGTATTAAGATTTTTTGTTGTACTAGCAAATGTTTTAGAGATATAGTTTGTTGTTATTGCTTGTGATTTTCGAAAATTGAGTGAAGTACAATGACATTTCTTGGGTAATGAAAAAATTACGATTCAAAATTTTGAGAAATTATCCTTACTGTAACTATAACATTTAACGGTTTTAATGGAACTAATAAAATTATTATATTACCCCTTAAATGTTTTTTTGTATTTAAATATGTATTGATGTCAAATGTCATAATTACACTCCATTTACCTAATCAGTGACTTAATTACTCTCATTCTCTGCCGGTGTGTATTATTTGGACATGGAATATGAGTGTTAGGATGCATACGATGTTTGAACACAAGTATGATAAAGAGTTAAATAAGCATTTAATTGATAGCATTATCATTTTTCATCAATTTGACTAGCAAATGACTACATTGATCAAAATTTATAGAAAATTTATTGAGGGTATAATTATGTCAAAATTATAACACCAGCTATAATTACTTTATTTTTCAAAGAAAGGCATTATCAACAACTCTAATGCGCAATCATTATTGTGAACAGGAGTAATATCAATAAGAAATGTAAAATCAACATTAATACAATGAACTGACACAGATTTTCTTTTCAGGAAATTACCAGCTAGGCTAAACCAAATTTTAGTGCACCTACAAATTATAAATACTTAAAATATTTAAAATTGTATCATATTATCGGTTAGTACATTAATTAGTGCATGGAGTATTATTTAAAATCTTATTGGTCCCCAATTGTGACCGTTGATTTTTCCAGTCTACCAGGAGAAAATTCAGATATTTGTGTGGAAAAAATTCTCTTACACCTACGAAAAATATCAGCCTCATATCCTACCAAGTATATCTTTACAATTTTATTGATCATGTAACTATTATTATTTATTTTTTTTCCTCATATGTTTCATATAAAGAAACAATAATGATTGAGATTCTTTTTTTTCTAGACACCCACAATTCCTTCTGGATTTCAATCATTGATGGTGTGAGCTCCACACATACATGAGTGGGTCTCAAAGATACATCAATAGTTGAGATCCAAAAGGGTTGTAGGAGTCCCAAAAAAGGGAGTCCCAACCATTTTTCTATAAAGAAATCACGTATTCTATTATCAACATACAGCTACGTGATAGACCGGACCTATTAGATAATTTCTCCTACATCTACTATATATTTATATTATCTATACTATTATATAAACAGTAAGTTTGGGTATTAGTCCTAGATTTAGGTCAATAATGGAGTGTGTAGTGGAGATTAAAAGTGTATATTATGGGATCTATGTGTAAAATAAATCTGAACCACACATTTGATATTTCTGAATAAATTTTTTTTTGGATTTATAATATTACTCTTATATAAAATTAACATTAGACTTGGCGTGAATATCCCTTAAAAGTTTCCCAAAATACCCACGACTGTTTAAAATTGTGTGAAAAAAAAGATTTTTTATTTATATTTTTATTTTTTGAATAGCAATGCGAAAAAATTAATTAAGATTTTGTCAAAATTTCAACTATTTATCTTCTTCTTTTCTTAATTTACACATATCACATGTGCTCTAATACATAAACACTCGATAAGTATCTTCGTAACGGTATGAATTAGACTTGTTACCACGTTGAAGCCAAGAATGTCTTCAAAATTCACCAATTTCTTCGTCACACAAATCTTCTCCTTCATGTTTATTTTTCTGTCTCATGGATCTATCACATAAGCTCAATCTAATGGTTCAAAAACTACGAAAATCGGAGCGATAATTGATGCGAATTCCCGTATTGGCAAAGAACAAAAAATAGCCATGGAAATAGCAGCTCAGAACTTCAAAGACCCTGGCAGAGAACCCCTCCAAGCAGTTTATGCTGGTAATGGGTTTTTTTTTTCAAATGATTATACAAATAGAATTTGTATACAAATTTGTTATTGTTATTTTTTGAAATTATGATTCAAAGTGATAGGCGTTTTGATTTTAAATGAACAAATATGAATAGACACGATGTTTTATATACAACAACTCTATTTATGTAATATTAAGGTTTTAGTTTACATAAAACTTAGTTTCATTTTTATCAATAATTCCTTAGGCAGGTCCGGCCCTGAGATTTCTGGGGCCCAAAGCCAATAATCAACTAATAAATTTTTGGAGCCCTTCATATTTTTTTTTTCATTGAATAAAAAAAAATGAAAAAAAAGAAGAAGATAAAAGACAAAATTTGTGTCAAAATTACAAAAAATACTTAGTATTACATTATAACAATTAATAAGTGTCGTTTGATCCTCGCTGTTCTTGCATTTTTAGAAGCAAATAAATTAATCATACTTGCATAATCTATTTTTTTTGCAAAATCATTTTCAATGAATAACAATGCTAATTATTTTAAATGAGCCTTTCAATTTGTTAATAGGTCAATTTATTTTAAGTTAGTTTGGGCCTTCCTTAATTTTTTTTTTTAGATTTAAAATATACCTAATATATTACAATAAACTATAATAGGAGGACCCTTTTTTGGGTCTATTTTTAGTGGATTACAATGTTAATTTTTTTGAATGGGCCTTTTAATTTTTTAATGGGTCAATTTATTTTAAGTTAATTTGTATTTTCTCTTTAATTTTTTTTAACTTAAAACATACCTAATATATTACACTATACCATAATAAAAGGGCCCTCTTTTTTAGGTCTATTTTGAGGGGCCCTAGGCCATGGCCTTGTTGGCCAATGCCCAGGGCCGGCACTGTCCTTAGGTGCTCTTTTATTCTGAAATATATATTTTTTGCGTTTTTTTTTTTAATTTTTAATTTTATTTGTCTACACACCTTCAATATTAGTTTCAATCGGTTTAATCTTATCAAAAAATAAGTAAATATGATAATATCAAATTTATGAGACTTATTATACTTTTTCTAAACCAAAAGGGGTCGGTGCAATTTACCCTACTTTTTATATCAACAAAATATATGATAAGATTATTCTTTACTATTTCATTTAATGATTATTTTCAAAAAAAAAAAAAAAAAAAAAATCATAACTATTCGCGTAGCTGGCGGTGATATAAAACTGTAAATAAATAAATAAAAAATGCATGCAACATTTTTTTTAAAAATAATGAGCCAAAAGTTATGAGTCATTGGTTAAAAATAAGGATTATAATAAGTCATCCAATTCTATAGGTTAATTTTATATACTCCATCCATTCATTTTGTTGATTTATTATTTCATTTTAAGATATCCCAAAATGATAGTCCTATTTAAAAAGTCAAAGTAAAAAATATTTGACTTCGTTTAGTTTAATTTTTATATGAACTTTTGGATTGAAAAATCAAAAACATGTTTGGTTTATCATTTTTGAAATTTGTTTTTTCTCTCTCTCCTCTCTCCTTCTTTTTTTTTATACATCAATCAATCACTTTTTCTCTCTCCTCTCTTATTCTCTCACATTCTATACATCAATCAATCAAATTTTCTCTCATACCCATCTATTCAATTAAAAAAAAAAATTACAAATTATCTCAAAATTATTTTCAAAACTCATAACCAAACAAGTTTTCAATTTTTAAAACTCATTTAAAAAATTTATCTTTCAAAATTGATTTCAAAACTAAACTAGATGGAGCCTTTGATTTTTCAAAACTATCCCTTTTGAGTAATTATAAATATATTACAAATTTGAAAAGATTGGAACTAGTACAAAAATATTTTGAAATTTAAATTTAAGTGTAATAATTGCATGCTCCCTTAAGTAGTTGGAATCCCCAAAATGAACCAACAAATTGGAGGGAGTATATAAAAAAAATACACATAAAATTTAACGGGAACTTGGGTCATAAGTTCAATTTTAAAATTTTTTGTGACAATAGTCTCAAGGTCTATTCTTTTGGGGTTTAAAAGGACAAAATAATTTGGAAAACCATATTATTCATATCTATCTGTCCACATATCATTCCTTATTTGTCCACAGGTTACCTATTTGTCTATTTAATCTGTCTATCTGTCAATATTACCACCACCACTAATTGTCGTTGCTGCTAGTCACCTTCAGCAACTTTTTCAGTCATTTTTTCGATTACTAATCAATGGTGATTTGGTGGCAGTGGGGTAAAAAAAATCCCTTTAAAACCATAATTTTGCCTTTTCACAAAATAATTTCATTAATAATATCATAATCACTAAAAATATATTAGATATGGACTTATCACCAATAAAAAATGGACTTATCACCAATAAACACTAATTCTTTGTAAAAAGAAAAACATTCACAAATACAATTATCACATAAATTAAAGATCTATTTTTCATAACATTACTCTGTGTTTATGCATTAACATAAGAATCAACATGATATGTTGTCACAACTCGTAAGATTGGAATGAAAAAATATACTCTATAGTTTCTTTTTTTGTTTTTTTGTTATATAGGGTATCCTGGGCTAGCTTACGCACACCAGGCTAAGTTTCTATAGCCCTAACAAGCCTTCTGAAACAAGGCTTACACCATGCGGTTCGTGGCCCCAAGGTATGCATTTGCTGGTTAGGGAATTCGAACTTGAGACCTGGAAAGGAGCAAATCTCCAGGCCCCAGTCGTCACCCACTAGGCCAACCACCCTGTGGTTACTCTATAGTTTCATATGGTCACTATTTCTCATTTAAACAAATAAATAAATATCAAACAATTGTTTGGTATATTATTTTTAGAGTAATAATGTATAAATAAAAATTTATGCAAAATTTCATACAGAATGACGTGGCTCATTGTGAATTTTCCACTTTAAAACAAAACATTCGTCAAGATGAATTTATTACAAAAATAACATTGTTACATAATTATTGCGGAGTTTTTTGTATGAATGTATGAATAAAATTTTTCTTATTTTTATTTAAAAAAGTAGAATTAATTGTAAAATTTTCAAATTTTTTTTTTTGTAGCTGAGGAGCTGATTAAGGAAGAGGAAGTACAAGTGATTGTTAGGATGGAGACATGGCATGAGCAGCTTTAGTTGCATCCATTGGCAACCGAGAACAAGTCCCAATCCTTTCACTTGCATCAGCGGCCACCATTTCACCCCCATCGACCGCCCTTCGTTGGCCTTTCTTGGTACAAATAGCCACCAATGGCTCCCAACAAGTAAATTCCATTACATCCATTCTTCAATCCTACAAATGGAAAAGTAATAGCGATATACGAAGACGATACCTATGGTAGCGATTCCAGTGGGCTAGCTTTGTTATCCGAATCACTTCATAGCATTGGCACAGAGATTGAGCACTGCTTAGTTTTCCCACCATTCTCTTCTCTTTCTGATCCACAAGGGTTTGTTCATAAAAAATTTGCGAGTTTGTTGCATAAACAATAATCTAGGGTTTTTTATCATTCTTCAGTCATCGTTACCTTTGGCTATTCATTTGTTTAGAGAAGCTAAGCAATTAGGGTTGGTGAGGAGAGACTCGGTGTGGATAATAACAAACGTAATTTCAAGTCTTTTGGATTCTGTTAACACTTCTGTCATCTCCAATATGCAAGGTGCTCTAGGAATTTAGGCATATTATCCCGAAAGCAATCAATTTTTTCAAAATTTTGAACAACATTTTCAAAAAAAATTTAGGTCAGAGTATTGCGAGGAATATAATTATGAGCCTAGAATTCATGCTATACGAGCGTATGACAGTATTGACACTAATATACAAGCTGTGCAAAAAATAGGTGAGAGGGTAATTTATAAATAAATTGGGCCGAGCTAGGACGAGTCTTTTCTGGAAGTTGGGCCACACAAATGGGCCAAGAAGATATTTTGTATTTCGGCTTTGGGCCGAGGTAGGTACCAGGACAGTTGGATGTATTGCTGGAATTAGGACCTATCTACCTTCTAATTGAGATGATGGCAGGGCGATGGGCCGAGCTAGGTGTAGCTCGGCAGGGTGCCAACCGATAGCACAGTCATCACGGCTCGCCCATGTTGAGCATGGAGCCGAGGTATGGGCTTCAAGTAGCACTGTCCCATGTTGTATGAAGGCTGGGCAGAAGTACTTTGGACCGAGCTACCGAAATAAGTAGGGCCTGGGGGTCAACCAAGGTAACATCAATAACGAGGGCCGAGTTATGTATAGCTCGGCAAGGTGGCATTCAGTAGATCGGCTTCCAAATCAAACGGTCCGAATGGCAGAGGACCGAGATAAAGCAGTTTGGGCAGGAATGTATAACCGAGATAAAGCAGTTCGGGCAGGAATGTATAACCGAGGTAAAGGGTTCAACCATCTCACTTGGCTTACAGTTATGAGACTCCTAGTAGGACTCTACTAAGGAGAGTTAGAGTCCTACTGGGATTGTGTAAACCATCTCCCTTGGTTGGTAATGAGTAGGAGTGTGACTCCTAGGAGGACTCTGCTAAAGAGAGTAAAGTCCTACTAGGATTGTGCAAACCATCTCACTTGGTTGGTAGTGAGTAGGGTGTGTGATTCCTAGAAGGACTCTTATAAGGAGAGTTGGAAATCCTACTAGGAATGGGCCAAGCCAAGTCTATAAAAGCTCATGACCAGACCTATGTACAGGTATCTCAACTCTTACTCTAGAATACACAGAGCTTATTGTCTATTGTCTAGTTGCTGACTTAGGCATCGGAGGGCTTTCCAGCACACACCCGCCGGTTAGCTCACGTTTGTGTTTTCAGGTGGCAAAGCAACATTGTTGGGAGGAGTGCAAACTGGATCAACAGGATCATACAAGAAGAATTATTTCGTGCTCGTACAATTGGCGCCGTCTGTGGGAATTCCACAAAGAACAAAACCTCTTGATCAAGTTCTCCTCTCTAGTTGGAAACAAGGGCGCACAACGAAGATTTTCAGCAATCTGCTATAGATGGGCAAACACCGGAAGGGGGTGGGAGGCACGAAGGTTTACCTTCTATCCCACCCATGGCAGAATTAGATCCCCAGCGAAGGAACCCGCGAAGAGAAGCAAGAGAAGGGTAGGGCTCCAGTCCTCATCGCTCCCGAAGCCCTGAGAGGCAGCGGCGAAGGTTGGACCCCCAAGTTCTAGAAGATCGAATCAAGGAGCAAGACGAATTGATACGGAGGATGGCGGCAGACATGAAGACTATGAAGCGCCAGATAAAGGGCATAGGGATGACGGAAGAAGATGTGGGCAAGAGTAAGGAGCACCCTCGCCACGCAGAAGATCGCGACAGACAAGTCACACCATCGCAAGCTAGAAGTAGAAGCCTCAGGTCGGGTGATACACAATCAAAGACTTCCAGGACACGCTACTCCTGGCCTGAGAGAATGAGGACTGAAAGGGCTCGAAGGAGAGAAGACATTCAGGCTCGCAACCCCCACAGAGTCTCCGCACTACAACGATTGGCTCCTAGAACACATGGGAGTGTCAAGGTTGGAAATCCAGAACCACGCCTTGCCTATGAACCGGCAGACAAAGTGTTAGCAAGGTTGCAAAGTTCGCCGTTCGTTGCAGCAATTGAGGACGCACCATTATCCTTAGGCTTCCATCAGCCTAAATTCATAACTTATGAGGGGAAGTCAGACCCCTACATGCACTTGAGCCACTTTCGCCAGGTTATGGCCGTGTATCGACGAAACGAACCCTTAATGTGTATCATGTTTCCGTCCAGCCTTGGCGACATGGGTTTAGCATGGTTTGAAAGGTTCCAGAAGGTAGTATAGCTTCATGGGCACAACTAGCGGAGGCATTCGTAACCAGATTCAGAACAAACACCAAGACGCCAGTGGAGATCGACCGGCTTCTCTCCATCGACATGGGCGAGAAGGAAACGTTGAAGTCTTACAACAATAGGTATTAGGAGACCTTCAACCAAGTAACGGATTGTCATACCAACCTAGCTATTGCACAATACAAGCAAGGTCTGCTAGTGGGTCATAAGCTGAGAGATTCAATGACAATGTCGCCGCCTCTTACTATGAAGGCCCTGATGGAGCGAGTGCACCAACACATGTTGGTAGAGGAAGATGGGATGCACACCAAGGCAGAGTTCGACACAATAGCGAGGTTGGACGAAACAACTTCGGCAAAAGTTAACACGGTTGACAAGTAGGATTGACCGCCCAAAAGTCTTTGCCCGACTAGGGGCAATTTGGAAGGTTGGCAGGATTAGCCAACTCTTTCTAGACAAGTCTTTTCCCGACTAGGGGGCAACAAAAAGTTTGGCCGGAATAACCAAATATTTAGCTCTTCTTCAGCCGAGATAAGGATCCGCGCTGAAGAACGTTGGCTGGAAAAACCAACACCTCTCCTAAGCCCAGGATAAAGATCCAGGCTGCAGGACGTTTGGTCGGAATAACCGAACACTTTACTCTAGGTTGGCAGGAATAACCAACTTAGAGGTTGGCTGGAAAAACCAACACCCCGCCTAAGCCCAGGATAAGGATCCAGGCTGCAGGCCGTTTGGTCGGAATAACCAAACACTTTACTCTAGGTTGGCAGGAATAACCAACTTAGAGGTTGGCTGGAATAACCAACACCCCTCCTAAGCCCAGGATAAGGATCCAGGCTGCAGGACGTTTGGCCGGAATAACCAAACACTTCGCTCAAAGTTGGCCGGAATAATTAACTTTGGGCTCTCTTCAGCCAAGATTAGGATCTAGGCTGAAGAGGTTGGCTGGAAAAACCAACACTTTTTTCATTCCTAAGCCGAGATAAGGATCTAGGCTGCAGGAAGTTGGCAGGTATGACCAACAAAACTTTTGCACTCTTTGGCCTGGATGATGGTTACCTCGGCCAAAGCAGGTTGGCAGGTTTAACCAACAAATTTTGGAACTCTTTGGCCGGGATGATGGTTACCTCGGCCAAAGCAGGTTGGCAGGTTTGACCAAACAAATTTTTGAATTCCTGGACCAAGACGGTTGTCTCGGCCAAGGCAGGAAAGCGGGGCTATTCAAATTTTTGGCATAACAATGGTAACAAGGAAAACGAGGATATTGGGGGCACGCCATGTATCCTAGGAATGACATCGTACCAGATTAGTGGAAGGACATGTTGAGCAACTAACAAGGCTTATTGGGAGTCCTACAAACTTCGAAACCGAACAAACTTTTTAGCTCGACAGAGTGGGGGCGTTCTTAGCTCGGCTGGAGGAAAAGTAATCCCAATCATGCTGCGCAGTTGGAATTAAGGGGCAATTGAGAGGGTAATTTATAAATAAATTGGGCCGAGCTAGGACGAGTCTTTTCTGGAAGTTGGGCCACACAAATGGGCCAAGAAGATATTTTGTATTTCGGCTTTGGGCCGAGGCAGGTACCAGGACGGTTGGATGTATTGCTGGAATTAGGACCTAGCTACCTTCTAATCGAGATGATGGCAGGGCGATGGGCCAAGCTAGGTGTAGCTTGGCAGGGTGCCAACCGATGGCACAGTCATCACGGCTCGCCCATGTTGAGCATGGAGCCGAGGTATGGGCTTCAAGTAGCACGGTCCCATGTTGTATGAAGGCTGGGCAGAAGTACTTTGGACCGAGCTACCGAAATAAGTAGGGCCTGGGGGTCAACCAAGGTAACATCAATAACGAGGGCCGAGTTATGTATAGCTCGGTAGGGTGGCATTCAATAGATCGGCTTCCAAATCAAGCGGTCCGAATGGCAGAGGACCGAGATAAAGCAGTTCGGGCAGGAATGTATAACCGAGGTAAAGGGTTCAGCCATCTCACTTGGCTTGCAGTGATGAGACTCCTAGTAGGACTCTACTAAGGAGAGTTAGAGTTCTACTGGGATTGTGTAAACCATCTCACTTGGTTGGTAATAAGTAGGAGTGTAACTCCTAGGAGGACTCTGCTAAAGAGAGTAAAGTCCTACTAGGATTGTGCAAACCATCTCACTTGGTTGGTAGTGAGTAGGGTGTGTGATTCCTAGAAGGACTCTTATAAGGAGAGTTGGAAATCCTACTAGGAATGGGCCAAGCCAAGTCTATAAAAGCTCATGACCAGACCTATGTACAGGTATCTCAACTCTTACTCTAGAATACACAGAGCTTATTGTCTATTGTCTAGTTGCTGACTTAGGCATCGGAGGGGTTTTCGGCACACACCCGCCGGTTAGCTCACGTTTGTGTTTTCACGTGTTAAAGCAACATTGTTGGGAGGAGTGCAAACTTGATCAACAGGATCATACGAGAAGAATTATTTCATGCTCGTACAATAGGTACCACTAATAATAGGACTCAAAAAATTCTTCTTGAAAACATTTTATTGAGCGATTTCAAAGGGTTGAGTAGAGACATTCGTTTTGATGGCAGGGAGCTATCGCAACAATTTCCCATTTTCAAAATCATAAAGTGATAGTGATAGCATGAAATTGTGGGCTGTTGATTCAGTGTATTGGCCAGGAAAGCTAGTGAATGTTGTCCCAAAAGGATGGACAATGCCCAGTGAAGCAAAGAAGTTGAAGATTGGAGTTCTAGTTGAGACTGCTTTTAAGATGTTTGTGAAGGTGGTTGAGCATTCAAATGGGGAGAAGAGTTATTTGGGGTTTTGCATTGAAGTTTTTGAAAAGGATGTAGAGGTTTTGGGTTATGACCTACCCTACAAATTTGAGCCCTTCCACTTGTCGTACGATGATTTAGTTCTTTGGGTCGGCAACAAGGTAACTACTAACTCTATTTTTCGGTCAATATTTTTAAGTAGTCCAACAATATCATGTGATATTATCTGCATTGAAGTGTTAGTATTGAGTCAAGCCAACTCGAGAAAGTAGAGCCCAAGCCCAATTGATGCTAAGCCTAATGGGTTTTTTTTGGGTGGCTTTAGCCAAGCCAAGTCACGGGTCAAAACCTTAGGCCCAAGCTCTGTTGGGTAGGCTTGGCCCAACGCGTTGATCCCGATGCGCTTTTTTTTGGCTAGCTTTAGCCAGTTCGAGCCATGGGTCAAAACCTTAGACCTAAGCTCTACTGGGTGGGCTCGGCCCAGATAGGCTTGCAGGCCAAGCCAATGGACGGGTTAACGGGCCAAGATTTAAGTTTTATTTTTAAATTTTTTTTTCTATTTTTTGTTCATAATTTTTGATAAGTTTGCTAGCTGACCCAACGAGTCATGTTTCAAATCAAAGACTCCGGTCAATCTCACTTTATTCTAAGAATGATTACAAGTTGATCCAATCCATATATGACAACTTGACAAATTTTAGATACTTGATTAACTCGTAACCAATCTTTTACCTAAGACCTAAGGATTAGGTTACATTTGAATTCAATATTTCTCCTACTTGTATATGTCTGGGTCCTTACCACTTGTATTGTAATTTTAATTGACGAAACAAACAAATCCAAATTAACTACAATAAATTCCCTTTTTTTTCGTGAAAAAAAATTAATTAATTTGCAAAGCTTTCAAGTCAATATTTGTGCATTTTTTGGCCCATTATAGAAGTATAAGTAGGAGTTTCTTACAAACTCACCGAACTCTTTTCTCACCTTTTATCAGTTCAAAGATTTTTTTCAACGACTTGTCTTAATATATTTTGTCTTACTAATCCACGAAAGTGACTAATGAATATCACCAATGATACGTAACCAATAAAATATATATATATTAGAATTATGTCTAAAATTTAAATATATGAATTGGATTCTTCTCAAACTCCAAAAAATGTCATTTATTTATACAAGAAAGTAACATTTTGGCCGCTCTGAAATTAAAAAAATAATAAAAATAAAAATAATAAAAAAAAAGGCTACTAACCCTTACTATTTTAGCTATTTATTCAAGAAATTAGCATTTTAGCCCATTGAATTTTAAATAATTTTACCTTTGCCCCCTCCCCCATTCATCAAAATTCCCAAGTCAGCCACTGCAAATCTACACCCTGTATTCAAGTTTTGGGCAATTTTTTTTTTTTTTTAAAAAAAAAAAAAAAAAAATTGGTGTCCGAGATGGCATAATCTTTAGGCCATTTAGATTGTGTCGCTTAATGCCCACAAGAAAATTCTTATTATTGAATGTTCCAACCTTTTAAAAGCATAAGCATAATTAGATACGTTCCTATTTTAATGTTTAACCTGATACTCCTTAAAAATTTGAGCTGCTACTGTTAGTACATACTATTTTGGATAAATTACACAGACCTTCCTTGAGGTTTAAGGCCCACAATTTTTTGGCATAATTACATTAAGTTTTCTTGATATTTTAATTTATATAACACTTAGTTTCATTTTTATCAATAATTTGTTAGTTATATGGATAAAAAAAAAATGATATTGTCATCTCTTTTACACAAAATGTATAGTTTACACTATTTATTTTTTTGTTTTCGTACCATCTGTATTAGTTTCGATCAATTTAATCTTATTAAAAAATAATTCAGTGTAATTTTTGGTTAAATATTATTAGCCTTTGTTTGTTTTGTTTTTATCTTTCAAAAATTATTTGGTAGAGTGTGACAATTTTGGTTTCTTTTCTTATGTGGATCAAATTGGATGGAAGACTTGTGATGCTATAGTTGGTAATACAACAATACTGGCCGACAGATTTGAACTCGTGAGATTCACTCAGCCGTTCCTTTCGTTAGGGCTGCCAATGATAGTTCTAGTGAAAACTGAAGAGGCCAAGGCTTCGATGTTCATAAAACCATTCACTATAGAGATGTGGATTGTGACTGCTCTCCTAATGATTTACACAATGTTTGTTGTTTGGTTCTTGGAACATCAATCCAATCCTGAATTCAGGGGCCCTTGGAAGACTCAACTCAGCACTACTGGTTCACCTTCTCTTCTCTTTTCTTCTCCCATAGTAAGCATCATAAAATTCCAAACCAAAAATGTTTATATTTATAAATAAAAAAAAAATTAAAATTAAACTAAAAAAATAAATAAATAAATAAATAAATTGTTTGATGTTTATAAAAAAAATTCAAAATTAATAAATACTAGGAAAAAAAAAATAAAAATCCCCACCTCTAATAGTCCCCACCCCAGGCCCGGCCTTCAGATTTTCGGGGCCCAAAGCCGATAATCAACTAATAAATTTTTGGGGTCCATATTTTTTTTTTCATTGAATGAAAAAAAAAAATGAAGCTAAAAGACAAAATATTTGTGTCAAAATCACAAAAAATACTTAGTATTATATTATAACAACTAATAAGTGTCATTTGATTCTCGCTCTTGTTGCATTTTTAGAAGCAAATAAATTAATCATACTTGTATAATCTAGTTTTTTTACAAGGGGGATTTGGTGATAGCCCCCTCACTATCTAATTTGTCTTTTAAAAGGACAAGAATTATATAAGTATTTTCAAAACCCCCTGATATTTTAAAACTTGTTTCTTTTACTATATTACCCTCATATCTATCAACTCTCCTATTAAGCCATCTTCACTATGTATTTTAGAATAAAATTTTACTCTGTATGAAAGTAAAATGTTACACTCTGAAACTGAAGAAAAATTTTACTCTGTATAAAAGTAAAATTTTACTCTGAATAAGAGTAAAATTTTACACTCTGAAACTAAAAGTAAAATTTTACTCTGTATAAAAGTAAAATTTTACTCTAAAAAACAAGTAAACTGTGAGACTCTGAAGCTAAAAGTAAAATTTTACTCTGTATAAAAGTAAAATTTTACTCTGTATAAAAGTAAAATTTTACTCTGGTTCTGTCAAATGAAAAAAACAGAACAATAGAACCAAAGTAAAATTTTACTCTGGTTCTATCAAATGAAATTAGATCATTCACAACAACTGTTCTTCTGTTTCTTCACAGTTACTTGCCTCTTTCGTATCACCTCTTTGGCTTCTCTGTTATCTATTACATATACACAATCCATATTGCTCACTCACGACACAAAAATTTATCAAAATCAAAAACAATTTTACGACAAAAAGTTGAGAGAACATAGTAACAACTCATCAATAGATCAATTCAAGAACTTAACAACACTATCCAAATGAAAAATCTCTCCCTCACACACACACACACACACACACACACACACACAAACACACACACATATATATGAAAAATCTGAAGAACTGTGTTCAAATATGAAAATTTTGAACAGTCGCGCGATTTGTCTCTATACTTTTTCACAATTCGAATTTTTGATCGACGAGGCTATCATCAACGACAAGAACATGAACTTCATGAGAATTGGAAGGCGATACGTCGACGTCATCGAAGCTTTCTCTGATCATCTCCGACGATCTCTTCCACTGCGAAACCTACGCGCCATTCAAAGAAAATTCTCTGCAACTGAGAGTGATTTAGGTATATTCACAGTTTTGGTTGAAATCACGAGAGCTCCGAACGAATCCAATCCAAACCCTAGGAATGGAAGAGAGAAGGAAAAAAGAGAATTTGTTTGTGCGTTTGCTTGGTTGAGGCTTCGATCATGTTCCACCGCCTTGAGGAAGACATCGGCGGCGGCGTATGAACCGCCAAAGAGTGATCGGAAAACTGAATCGGCGTAGGAGGAGATCGAAGAATGTTGAGAATCATAACAGAGAGCTCGTAAAAGAGCAGAGAAGGTGGGGAGAGAGTGGGTGGAGAAGGTGAGAAAATTTAGTTGAGGGTATAATAGTCTAATAAAATATTTAAATAATAAATTGTCCTTTATGCAAGACTTTATAATTATGAGGGGGTTTAGAAAATATAATTTTTTTCGTAGTCCTTTTAACAATGAAAGGAAGGTAAAAGGGGTTTATAGCTAAATTTCCCTTTTTAGAAAATCATTTTCAATGGATAACAATGCTAATTATTTTAAATGGGCCTTTCAAATTTTTAATGGGTCAATTTATTTAAAGTTAGTTTGGGCCTTTCTTAATTTTTTTTAGATTTAAAACATACCTAATATATTACAATAAACTATAATAGGAGGGGACCCTTTTTTTGGGTCCATTTTCAATGGATAATAATGTTAATTTTTTTGAATGGGCCTTTAAATTTTTTAATGGGTCAATTTATTTTAAGTTAATTTGGGCATTCTTTAATTTTTTTTTGAACTTCAAACATACCTAATATATCACACTAAATCATAATAGAAAGGGGCCTCTTTTTTTGATCTATTTTGAGAGGCCCTAGGCTATGGCCTGGTTGGCCCATGCCTAGGGCCGGCCCTGCCCCACCCCCACCTCTAGCCACCACTTCTAATGAGTCCCCACCTCCTCCAGCTAACAATAGCCACATCTGCCTATCACCTCCTGCCCTTCAGCCATTCTCTCACCTGTTTTAGAAAACATGTTATTTGGTCAAGTTTTCATAATTTTTTTTTTAAAAAAAAAAAATTAGAAACTAGTTTGATAAAAATACCAAAAAAGATATTTTGATTATATACACTTGAACAATGAGTGTTTCTCTTATTTTTTACACCGAATTAGTTTTTGAATTTTTTTCAAAAAATAAAATTTGAAAACTCAACAAAAACAGAGTTTGAAAACATGTTTTCGTTTTTGTTTTCGTTTTACCAAAACAAATATAAACATGTTTAAATTCTCTGTAAATAAAAAAATAGTAAACTGCAAACGTTATCAAACATCCAAGTTAAAATTAGATCCACATTCCCTTTTTTTTTCTTCTTTTTTTTGTGGAATTACACAGGAGAGAAGATTTATAGCAATTACACGAGAGTGGTGGTTGTGATGTGGCTTTTTGTTGTGTTTGTGGTGACTTCAAGCTACACAGCCAATCTCACATCAATGCTCAGAGTCCCTAGGCTAGAGCCAACAATGATAGACATTGAGTTTCTAAGGAGGACGAATGCTATAGTTGGCTGTGATGGTGATTCATATGTAAAGCATTACTTGGTGAATGTTCTTCAATTCAGAGAGCATAACATCAAGGCAGTTGGTTCCCAATACAATTACCCAGGAGAGTTTGAGAGTGGCAATATCACAGCAGCTTTTCTTGAACCCCCTTATGAGAAGATTTTCCTCAGTGAAAATTGCAACAAATATACTGTCTCTAGGCCAACCTATAAATTTGGAGGATGGGGTTTTGTGAGTATTCACTGCAACTCTTCTTCACACTTTTGAATGCCATGGAAATGACATGGGTAACGGGTAGAATTCACTTTAACACCCTTTCGTTTTACATTCAGTCTCACTTTACTCTCTAACTTTTTAATTATCTTAGTTAACTTTCCAAATTTCAAGGCCAATTGGTCTTTTTGTGTACTGTCATTTCGAAAACCAACATAGAATAGCCGTGTTATAATATTAATTACACTTAACACCCTTGCACTTTTTCGAAATGATGATTGTAACTTGACTCAAAATCTAAGAAATTGACTAAGACAATTAAAAAGGTCTGGAGGCAAGGTAAGATTGAGTTCAAAGTACAAGGGTGCATAGTGTAAATTACACTGCTGGTTCCTCTAGTTTTGAGTGAACTTTCTCAATTTCCTTCAAACTACCAATTACGTTTCAATGTGGTCCATCCGTTAGGTATCGTCAGTATTTTAGATGGAAAAATGCCACATGCAACTCACGTGAGAATTTTAGCAATTCTTGTGCAAGAAAGAAAAATTAATAATTGACATTGGTAGTCCTTATAATTTCTTTTGAATTTCACCGTAGTCCCTCTAGTTTTGCACGTGTTGTTTTTCTGTCTAAAATGTTAGAGGGATCACATTGAAATGAAATCAAAAGTGTGAGGTTTAAATTAATAAAATTAAAACTATATGGACTAAAGTGAAATTTTACTCAAATTCAAAGACTATTTGTATAATTTACCCGAATGAAATTCATCATATTATAAAATTTGTATTAAAGATAAACAAGTAGGCCAACTGCAGGAAAAACTTTGGTGCGTTAGGATCCTCTAGAGTGAAAACTCTGAAGTGATCTCCTAGAGTGATTTATCCAACGGCTGAGATTAAGCCTTACTAAAACGACGTTGTTTTGGTAAAGCCAAAAAAAAAAAAAAAATTGCATCCCAGCCTTATTTTTCACTCCCTCGAGCCCTCTTTCTTTTCCCACAGAAGCCAAGAAAAAAAGTTTTTCTCTCTCTCTTTCTCTCTTTTTTTCTCTCTCTCTCTCTCTAAAAAGTTACTCTTTTCGTCGTGTACACTTCTCTCTCTAGCCAATTTTCTCTCTCCTCTCGCCGGTGAGCTCGCCAGAAATCACCGTTGTTCTCTTTCTCTTTCTCGATCGAACCATTCGATTTGCCACCGGGATTGACTAATTCTACAGATACATATTTTGATATATATATATTTGTATACACAAAAGTATTCACTTTGTTGTTGGGCTATGGAGGATTGTATGAGTAGTGAAGAAGATATATATATATATATATGTATACAAAAAGTATTCCCTCAATGGAATCAAAAACAAAGAGTTTGATGTCCAGTAAGCCCCTACGAAGGGTCCTTCCAGTGGAATGGGGGTCACTACTGTGCTAAAGGCACAACAGTCCTGTTGTGCCTTAATTTGAGGTGTATTATGGGCTTATTTTTATGATCCGAACCGTTCATTTTGTAAGGTTTGTTGAGTATTTCATGCCTACCAAAAATCTATTAATCGGACATCAACTATATGATCGGTAATCAAAAAAATAAACAATAAGTTTTTCTTTTGAAAAATAGCATAAAAAATATGCAATTCGATCATATAGTTATTGATATCCGATTAATATGATTTTTGGTAGGCATGAAGTACTCAACAAATCCTACAAAATGAACGGTTCGGATCATAAAAATAAGCCTATAATACATCTCAAATTGACGCACAACAGCCACTGCTGTGCCTTTAGCACAACGGTCAATGACCCCAATTCACCTTCCCAGTAAAGTATTCAATCAATGCATACAAACCAATACATGTTTGAATTTTTGTTGGGTTTTTCAATCGTATATTTGTCTCTCACAATTGTTAAATTTGTTTCTTTTGGCAGCTACTTCTTCAATTTCATTCCCTATTAAGTTGGATGATTATTTTTTTCCTTTTTCCTGTAAGTAATGGATTATTTCTTCTTCTTCTTCGCGATTATTCCTAATATAATTGATATTTACAAAGTTTCAAGAACAGGGTTTGGAAATTATTGTGAAAGGGTTTGCGTTTGGAGGTTGAATTTTAACTCTGGATTGGGGAAAACAAAAAACAAAATAGTACCCAAGTGGGTTTTTGCTGGGTTTGTTTATCTCATTGGTTTGATTTTGAATGTTGTAGAGTTCTGTAATGGTGGAATGAGTTCAGTTTTGGAGTATGGTGGGTGGGGTGTTGGCGGCGGTAGTGCGTCGGGGCCAAGGCGGGGTGGCGATGTGGATCCTCATCTTCTCTCATTCTCTCAGCCCTTCTCTTTCTTTCTCTCTCTCTCTCTCTCTCTCTCTCTCTCTCTCTAATGCTGCTCCAAAGTCACAGGAACGAAGAAATAGAATGTTTTTTTCATTTTTTTTTTCAAATTACTCACCAAAACATTTTGGTGAGGTTTAATTTTAGCTGTTGGATGGATCATTGTAGGAGATCACTTCAGAGTTTTCACTCTAGAAGATCCCGTTGCCCCTATGATGCCTATGTAGAGTTTCTTTGATTTGAGAGAGAATACTATTGCAATGACCAAAGAACAAAAATTCAGGCCAAGTTTGGGTACTCCCCAAAAAGCTAAAAAGTCAAAAAGTTACTTAAAAAGTTAAAAAGTTAACACTATTCACCAAAAGTCAACAATTACGGCTGCACAACTCCCAATTCGAATTTTTCCCTACAAATCAATTTTTACAATTTTTTATTACACATTTTTTCATAAAAAGTCAAAAAGTTAACCCAAACATCCATATTTTCAACCTCAATTTTTTAGTCCAAAAAGACAAAAAGTACACTTATTTAGGACAACCCAAACAACCCCTCAATTTATTTCCACCCAAATGGCTATAACATTTTTGAAATATTTCTCTTTCTTTGCTTTCAAAAACAACATATTGAATCAGAATTTTGATCCTTGGAATTCATGCAAGCATTCCAAAAAGGCTCTCCTATAACCATTGATGTGTCCAAAGCCATTCTAATCATATCAGAGAATGGCGATCTAAAAAAAATATGAGAAAAGTGGTTTAAGGTGTCCTCCAATAATTGTTCAAATGTTGATTCTGCCACAAAAGTAGATAGCTTGAACCTCCAAAACTTCTGGGGTCTATACCTCATCTCCGACATCACTTCCACCATATGTTTTATGTTTTTCCTAATTCACATACTAAAGAATTATCGAAATCAAGTTCAAGAAAGCCAAGGCAACACTACTACTCCGAGCATTAGGAGTTTGTGGAGAAAGATGTTTAGCAGTGCACGGTACTTCCATAATGGAGGACTAGAACTCCAAGGAGTGCTCCAACCATTGATGGCACACGGGATGTGTGGAGCTCTAGGAAGTTGGAGTTGGTGAGTCACTCGGAAATTCTAGAAAATTCTGAGATCTCATGATCACTTGAAATTGAATTCCTGTAAGAACAAGATGATCTTATGTGTCGGTAAGAAAATTTGAAGATTGTGAATTATAGAATTAAGGATCAATTGTTTCATATACATTGTAGTATTAAGATTTTTGTCATACTAACAAATGTTTTAGAGATATGGTTTGTAGTTATTGCTTGTGATTTTCAAAAATTGAGTGAAGTACAATGAGATTTCTTGAGTAATGAAAAAATTATGATTCACAGTTTTGAGAAAATTATATGGCCATTCTTACTGTAACAATAACATTTAACGGTTTTAACGGAACTAATAAAATTATTATATTACCCCTTAAATATTTTTTGTATTTAAATATGTATTGATGTAAAATTACATAATTACACTCCATTTACCTAATCAATGACTTAGTTACTCTCATTCCACTGCCGGTGTGTATTATTTAGACATGGAATATGAGTGCTTGGATGCATACAATGTTGGAACACAACGTATGATAAAGAGTTAAATAAGCATTTAACTGATAGCATTATCATTTTTCATTAGTTTGACTAGCAAATGACTATAATCAAAATTTATAGAAAATTTTTTGAGGGTGTAATTATGTCAAAATTATAACACTAACTATAATTACTTTATTTTTTAGAGAGTCATTATGAACAACTCCAATGCACACCATTACTGTGAACATGAATAATATCAATAAGAAATGGAAAATCAACATCTGTGATGTTACATGCACCAATTAGTATACTAGTTAATATATCAACACTAATTATAACATTATTATTGACCCCACTCATTAATTACATTACAAATACCAAAAATCTCTTAAATTATGTCACATCATCAATTAGTACACTAGTTCGTGTACAAATTGGTATATATAACATTATTCAATCAACATTGATACAATGAACCCACACAAATTTTCTTTTTAGGAATTTACCAGCTAGGGCTAAACCAAATTTTAGTGTTTATTTTTATTTATTTATTTTTTTTTTTTGGGTAAAGTACTTTATTCTCCGAACTAAAGTTAATAGTTTAAAAGACAATATTAAAGTTATTCAAGTCGTAATTGTTGTGATGAATAAAAAGTTAAATATTTCTTTTTGGTGAAAAATTAAATCATTTTATGATTTATGTTATAAAATTTTGTGATGACAACCCCATCTTTTTATAATGCAATACCAACCTGCGAATTTTGCTCCTCAAAAAAAAAAAATAAATAAAATTTAAATATATAAAATTTAGAACTTTTCTTTCTTTCTTAAGAGTGAACTTCCAACAGAATTGCTTCAATTCACCAAATCTAATTGAAAAATCACTCAGCATCAAACCTTCAGGCTCCAGAACAATCAGATGAAGCTCCAAAGAGAAGAATTTGTGCCGGTCCATAATCCAAACCTCATCTGCTACAATTTTCAAAATTTGTTACAGTAGATAAGATATAATAATAATGCATTCCATGATTCTGTGCTCGTATTCATCTGGTTAATAATAACTTGGTACAAAATTCAACCTTGTGTTACCGTGGATTTTAACCTATCACGCCTCACTTTTTATTACTCGGATTTCATTACCAAAACCATTATTATAAATTCAATTTCAGAGAAAGCATACAAAAGCTCGTTATATTTACAAGGAATACATAAATAATAATTCTCTCATTCGAATATAAAATGAATGCAACAGGAATATATCCAAATAAATTGCCCGAAGGCTTACATCTTAAAAGGAAAAAAAATGGCTTAACCCTTTTATATCAATGGTATTCCGCCCACAAATATAAGGCCCCGCGGCCAACAGATAAGGAAGATCCATGGCCTTGAAACACTTCTCCATGTTCACTTGTAAAAGATTAGCAACGTGGGATGAACATATAGTCCAGTAGGAATCTGAACATGATCCTCAACAATAACAATCTATAGATAGCTATGATCATGAATGCTTAGTCTCATACTATATAATAATGTGACAATTTATAACCAAAGTATACTTACATAAATACTTTTCTCAAAATCATCCAGTTTATTCAACAACACAAAGGTTCGTTTTTACCTCTCATTTTCCATTTTAACAAATATCACACGACAACCGCATTTTTAGCAAAATACCACATAACATCCCTTTTTTTTTTTTTTTTTTTTTTTTTTTTTTTTTTTTTTTTAAACACATTCACAAAACCTGATTTTCTTCACATTATTTATAACCCAATACATAACCAAAGTCCGTCTCCACACGTTCATCACATTTTCGACCTTAAGCTCAAGGTTAAAGAGATACTTTCAATAACTAATTTATGGTAGGGAACTCCTTCAACCACTCTCTAACACGTCCAAATATACATATACACATCTACTCAACACATAAAACAACTCAACCTTACTGAAACATGATCATCATAATACATGACACACAGTCAAATTGACACAACAATGATAAATAAGCTCTGCTCTACCTGCCTAAAGCATGGTAAGCCAACGATACATCTCTCCACAATGAAATGCCAATTTACCAGACACCGACTGGACGGTAATGATACATCTGCCAATTCTCCAGGCACTAGCTGGAAGGTAATGGTACCTCTCATTCTCAGCGTAGCCAATTCTCCAAGCGCTAGTTGAAAAGTAATGGTACCTCTCATTCTCAACGCATTACACATTTTTCCAACCATCAAATTATATAACAATCATAGAATACTCGAGTGTACTATAGACACATAACCATTTCAATATTCACAATGTCATCATCGGATGACCAAGGACAAAACCTCTAAGCAATATGTATTAAATGCACGAAATACAATCATCCAATTCTTATGAGGCATTAGGTCCAACAACAACAATGATGTTTCAAGGTTTTCAACTTTTACCAAGGTTCTTTCTTAATTTGCAAAAGAGTTACAATCACCTCTATCTTTCCAAGTCAATTTCCAATTCGCAACACACCAATTTAATATACATGTATATATACAATACAAGAGACTCGTTTCATTCATTTAACCAAAAACTCAACCCATAGACAACAAAGCCATAATACGCTCAATTTCAACTCAACAAGGGCGTTGCCCAAAATTCCTAATCTCATGATTAACTCCTCATTAACACTTAACAAATTATCCATTCGTTCTATTCAAATATAATCAACCCAACACAAGGTAAATACCAAGATCATAAGATCCAATTTAATCTCAAAATCAATTACCAACTCATTATTAAATTCCTCAATTCATAACATGATTATTTCACAATTTCAACCTTTTTTATTTATCAGGTATTATATAGAAAGAAAATTAGGGCTTCACCTCTCACTAAACATGAACATGTTAAATCACTCCCCAAATTGACCCAACAACAATTTATTTCACAAAATCTCAACCTCAACATCAAACCTTAGACCCCCTATCATAATTTTCAAAGAAAAATCCACAACATGATTTTTATGCCACAAAAACATACCACATGTCTATCTATAAAAGAGGTATTAAAAAAGATCAAAGAAATCCCTACCCCAAGAGAGGAGGAGAAAAGCCCAAAAATCAACTTTGCCGGAATTCAATCTCCACCGGTCAAGACGAAACCCTTGATATGCTCATCATTTTGGTATAAGGGACTAGCACCAAAATCTCAATGGATTCTTCCGATCAAAAGAAAATACAATGCTTTTGAGGGTTTGGATAAAGAGAGATGAGAGAAAAAGAGAGAGGTTATAGAGAGAGAGATATATACATTCATATATGGATGAAAAGGGGACAAAAAGAGCTATACATAGCTGAAAAGCACAAAAAACAAGACAGATCACGCGCCTAGCCATACGTGCGGCGCCTTCTCCCGCACGTGCGGAGCGTCCTCCCGTACGTGCGGCTCTCACCCCCGCATGTGCGGTCCTCCCCCGCACCTTCTCTCCACACCTACATATATTGCAGTGTGCACACAGCCTTCCCCTGCTTCCCGCACGTGCGACCTCACTCCCCGCACATGCAACCCCTCTCCCACACGTGCGGCCCAAGGCCCCACACGTGCAGCTCTGGCCTTCCAGCCCCGAAAAAACCTCGGCTTCTCTTCCGACACTCTGGAGTCGACCTCACACCCTCCGAGACAAGTGAAAACTCAAAATTTGAAACAAACAAGGACGAAAATTTTTAAAGAAGAGTTTTCAAAAACAACGAACTCAACTGTTGATTGGACCACACTTTGGAATCTGACATTTCAACGAAGGTAAATCCAACATAACCCAGTAGAACAAGGCAAAATACGCACCGGTCATCACATAACCAAAGCTTACTGGTAGCTCGTTCCTCTCCCACGTCCACCCCAGCCCCTGCCTCTACCCCTCGCACCACTTCTTCCTCATCCATGCAATAGACCTTGAAATGCCCTGTTAACAAGTTGGTTCGGTAAACCACCACCACCACCACAACTTTTTTTTGATGCATTGTTGTTCATGACATTAGTGGCACTTGCAAGACGTTTCCCTCTGTAGAAAAATCAATAAATAAGAATAATAACAATAATAAAATGACAAAAAGAAAGCCGATACAACTATAAAACTCAAATAAAAATAAGGGCTAATGGCACTTTGCTACCGCCTATTAGTTTTTGTGAAAGTTTCTCCATGCCCCTCAAAATTAAAAGTTGCACTCTGCACCCTATAAAATAAAATGGTGCACCCTCACACCTCACTAGGAGGTCAGTGATTCAAAACTTTCCACCTACGTGTGGGTCTTATTCCCCGTACATTTGTTTGGGATTTCCCTCTCCCACTTTTGAGAGTTTTGTTTGTATTAATTATGTGTTGTATTTGATCTTGATTATGATTGTAATTCATTTGGCCTCATTGTAATATCATACAACAATCCAACAACTACATTAAAAAATAAATAAATAGGTGCACCTTGCATCCTATAGTTTTTTTTTATTTTTTTCTATTTTTATAGAAGTTGCACTTTGCACGCTTAGTTTTTACTATATTCCCCAATATATATATATATATATATATATTTTAAAGGAAGAGTGCAAAGTGCAACTTTTACAAAATTATAAGGTCTAATGCAAAATCTTTTAATTTTACAAGGGAGAAAATGCAAGTTATAAGATTATAAGGTGCAAGCTACGGTTACTCCAATAAAAGATGGATCCCCATTCCCAACACGCTCCAGAATTACCTGAAAATCTTGCAGCATATACAAGTGTCATGCAGAACTCACATATCAACAAAAAGAGGAGTTTTACATGAGAAGAATAAGAGGTTTTCAACATACCCAGCACCGGTAGGGTGCCAAAGCTTTTGCTACTTCTTTCCAGGAAAGGTTGATTCTCTTATCGCCAATGAATGAAGGGGATTTTGCATGCAGCTGAGTTATCAAACAATGTAAGAAAATTCAGTCCTGAGTGCATGAACTAGTATTTACATACCAAGCATTTTGTCCCACTTAAGTAGGGTTGGTGTGAGGTTGACTACATGAATCCTTTTAGCCATTCTGTTCTATGAACAAGTATTTACAAACAAAAATAATAATAATACTAATCAATTTCAGACCTGTGTCATTGCCACAATATTATTGCAGGTTTGCAGTCCAGTGGTAGTATTCTGCTTTTGAGCTTTCTGCAAATCATGCAAATCATCTTTGTCAGTTAAATTCAACGTAAAGCCCAAAGATTGACAGAAGATTAAAGAAAGCTCTCCAAGATAAACTCACAACGCTAGCCTTTGCTTCATTAGATTTAGCAGAAGCCATTGCTTTGTTGTGCTCAGTCATACGCTGAGTTAACTTCTTGATTGTAGCCCTGGCTAGCTCGTCAATGCTACTTAACCTGTCTCATCAACCAAGAATAAATTTCAACTGAATTCTCCAGCTACAAATAAAAACTAAAAAAAATGGAAAATGGATGGTTGCAACTATGAGTGTCAAAAAAAAAAAAAAAAAACAATGCCCATTAAGTACACATTAATGTGTGTTTGGGAGGGGAAAAATTGAGTACACGTAACTTTTGGCATAAAGCACAAAGTGAGGCCCCAAGACTTGAACCCATAACTTAAAGGTTATTAGACCAAAATCAATGGTCACCCTTATGAGTAACCTGTAGAAAATAAACCAGATCCTAGATGCTTCATTAGAAATAGAGAACACTTTTCAACTGCATTCTACATCAAATAATAGGACACTGCAAGTCAATTTGATACTATCTGTTGCATAAATTGGATAGAAACTTGCGCATGTTCTTAAGGATAATAAAATAATGTTGAACGTACTGTTTATTAGATCTCACAATCTCATTCACCCATCACTCCATGCATTGGCTAGTAGAGACGGTAAATGTGTAAGCATGAAACAGCACAGCCCCATCCTGATGCCGACTGATTATAGAAAACCCAACAAGGTAGAGACGGTTCAGCTTGGACAGAATGATAATTCTTTTTCCTTCTTTCCTCTCCCATTGAATATACCAAACAATTGGATTTACGGCAAATTTCCAAAAATAAGAATTGACAAAATGCTGTCAACCATGATCACAGATGAGTTTTCAATCATGCAAAGTAAAGAGATCATGATGATTGATGATATTCCAATGTCGATCATGGTTAAGGGCAGGTTTCTCTTCAGTTAGAAATTACCCCTTTTGCCAATGAAAACCACCATGAGAGATTACAGAGTCCAGAAATCTAGCTAAGGAATCTAATAGTGATTAGCAAGGCGACTCACCTGCTAGACAGATGCAAGCAGCATAGGAATTGGATCAAAAACCACCTCTAATCCCTTAACTATCCAATTTAGGCAGCCAAGGATAAAAGTTAAAATATTGGGACAGGCTTTTGGCAGGAAACTGAAAGTGAAACTGACACCAAATCAATCCCAAATTGGGCTGTGTTTTTCCCAAACTCTCCCCTAGCTTAACAGTCACCTGAACCTTGCTAAATAAACCTCATCATTATCCCTAGCTGGTCACAACCAGAGGGTATCATTAACGCCCCAAAAAATTCTTGCACTCATTACTTCACCAAAGTCTCATTCCTCATGCTAGAAGACCCATGAATCAATGTTTGTCCTTTAAAAGGTTGTGAGATATTTGAATGAGAGATCTACTATATTGCAGCATATATAAATCAATGGGGAAGAAGAATAGTAACAGGAGATATATCAGTGACAGATCTCAAGGTGGAGTGAGAGGGAAAAGATATCCAGCAAAGGGAAGAAGCGAAACACGAATGTAGAAAATGTAAACACCATGTTTAAGGCACCACAAAAACAACGGACTGCTGGATAACAAAGGACAAGAAAAAAGAACCTCACACTTTGATTACCACACAATAGACTTGAAAGGAAAGATAGGATCCCAATCAACAAACCCCAAGTAGGCCACAACTTTTAGAACAAAAGCCATCACCACCAACATTTATGAGCGTTGAGAGCATGCAGTTAATAATGTGCAAGGTTACCATGCTGAATCACTAATGAGTAGAAAACTTAATATAGAACTTTGAGAGATGTTCCAAATTTTGGGTTTACCCTCCCCGTCGGTTTTCCCTCTGGAGCATTACTTTGGCATTGCTTCCTCTCCAATTCTACTGACAATTTGTTTTGGCAAACCAGCAGTCCAATATAAAAACTCCAAACGGCTCTACCATCCTAGTATGGTCCACCTTAAATATGTGCCTAAGTTCCAGGAACACGTTACTGAAGTTATCTCTTTTGGATAGTCAATGGGATTCAAACCCTGGCGTCCAATCCACAATAGCTTCCACATATTACACTGCCCCTAGACATCAGTTTACAAAGTTTATCTGACTGGTGGATTCAGCTTGTGATCATCATCTCACCAAATTTGTCTGAACTGAAATCAATAAAGCAGTTTTTTAAGTTTCAATGAAACAGGTCTTCTATTTAAGTGCAATGAAGAAGACAGTATATGAGCATCAAAGACACCACCAGTCCTTCCAGTTGTCCCCGAAATTCTGAACCTTGTACACCAGTTGAAGAATATTCTTTGACAAGTATGAATATAGAAACACGAGGTTATTGATAAGTACAAAGAACTATGAAAGGACCAGTTTCAGACATTTTCAAATATTGGAGATTCAGCTATGCAAAGCATTACAAATGCAAAATATGTGCTACGTGTGTCCACCACCTTCTTGCAAACCAATTAAGACTGGTTTGTCACGTCTCCCACAATATATTTGTTCTTTGACACAAATCAGTATATAACAACTTATTTGTGATGAGGATGAAGTGGATGGTATTTTCTTATCTCAAAATTGTGGAATATTCATTTTCCAAACTGGAAAAATATGTATGGATGTAGACCCTCCACAGTGACCATTGACTTTGGAGCATATTTTCTTAAATTACCTACTGTCCTGCACGAGTGCAAGCTGACTAGCAAAACTGTTTCACCTCCCATCTGGGGCAGTTAAGAATCTTAACAACTCAACCAACTATGATATTCCATATGATGACACAGGGTGTGCACGGGTCGAGTCAGCTCGGTTTTATCATAGAACCGTCACTCGAACCGACTTGCTTCGGGTAGAGAAATGTTCATCCGATTTCGACCGGGGTAATGATTGAAACCGTGCTCATCAGGTGTCCGGTTTAACGGGCAGTTTTCGGTCGAGTGATTTTCGTTCACCATTTCAGTTATATATGGCTTATGTTCCTCTCGTCTAGAAAATCAATACCAAACAAATATACACACAACAAAATCATAACACATACTATACAAATCTGCCTCTCTTACATACACACTAAAGATGATAGAAAACAGTGGACAAAATTGAAAAATAGAGAGGAGATACTTACCTTTCTACCATGGCACAATGTCACCATCGTCCTTACCCACCGTGCATCTCTTCAATCGTCTCTCTTTTGCGAGAATGGTTTCAGATTCAGTAGATTTATAAGTTGAAGATGAGGATTTTAGTGTTCAATTAGGTAAATCGGAGAGAGAGGGTGAGAGAAAGAAAGAAACAGAAGGAAAAGAGAGAGAGAGAGAGAGAGAGATGAGAGTTGAGGGAGAGGAGGAGACGAGAGAGAGCCTTCATTTGGGAAGAGAGAGGGATGGGGGATATCAGTTGGTGAGAGAGAGAGATATATGTGCTCTTTTGGAAGCTAGTAAAAAGCCAGCTTCCAGCTTTTTACCAATTTTGGGTCACATCACCTCTCACATAATTTATCTACAAAAAGATAAAATAAGTTAAAAAAGTCAAAAAGTCAGCTTTTTACCAACTTTCCAAAACACCCCTATATTTTACAGTCTTTTGGGGAGAGAGACAGAAGTAATGGAGAAGAGGAGAGAGAGTGGGTGTGAGAGAACTGCGAAGAGAGGGAGACAAAGTGGTAGGAGAAACGTCAATGTCTCTGTACTTGGGAGAAGTGTTATTTGTCTTGGGAAGGGTCTTTTTTTATTAAAAACATATTTATATTTTGAGTAGTGGGTACGTTTATCTTAACTCAGCCCCCACTAAAGTTATCAGTGTTTTGACGAAAGTAAATATATATTTGTATATAATTCGGTCGGTCAGTTATAATAATATTTTTTTTATTTAAGTTTGACCACCGACCGAACATAGATGACAATTTTCAAAATAGAACTACAATCGACCATTGAAGTGGTCAAAACTGTCTGTAGCCATAGCGGGTCGGGCGGGTGCGCGGTTAATTCGGTTTTTTTGCACACCCCTAGACACATGATGGAGTCAAATGCTAACTGAATAGAAGTGTCACATCAAGATATTAGCAAGAGGGAAAGACCTAAACTGATATGAGATGCGACAGTATGAAAAGATATGAATTTATTAAATTTAACTGAGCATGTCGCCCTTGATAAAAAAGAATGATGAAAAAATGATTCATGTAGCCAACTCCATTTGAGTAGGACATATTTTTACTCCGTTAGTGTTAATATCATTTTGTTTAAGCCATTTCTCTATAAATGGGTTAAAGAACTGCAAGGCATTTATTTTAGAGAAAATTGTTGAAAAATCCAATATAAGAAGGGTATAACGCATTAGGTTCTATGGGTATTTTAAGTCCACTCTCTGTAAAATATTGTAATGAGAAGTCCATTTATTATTTTGGAAGACATTTTGTTTCCAATTTTACTTTTTTAACCTATATGTTGAAATCTTTTTTCATCTGTTGAATTTTTTAACCTATTTTTTTCTTATCTGTTGAACTTTGTTCAAATCTCTCTCTCCCCATAAACCACTATCTATTCAAATCTATTTTATCTGTTGAATTCTTTTAAGTTTTTTTTTCCTTAAATGTTTAACATATCTGTTAAGATCTAAGCCATCTCCCACTATCTGTCAAAATTTGTCTGTTCAAACATAGCATGAGAAAAACTGAACAAAACTCCTCCCAATTTTCTTAACAACCAAACAGATCCCAGTCATCAAAACCTAAAAAACTTCCCCAAAAACATCTAAAATCCTACTGACCAACAAGTTCAACAGCCGAAAAAATATCTAAAACATCTAAAATCCTACTAATAGTTGTTTTTCATTCCTTTTGTTTTTGCTTCCTCTGTTTTCTAAACATTTCCCAACAACAAAAAAAAAAATTCAATAGCCGAAACATAAGTAGAGAGAGAGATTGGTGAGGGGAGAGATCCCCTTCCATAGCCGCCGCTGCTATAGCGATTCCAGTTTTCCCTTTCTGTATTTGTTGTACTTCGGACTTTGGTTCCGTGGAGTTGGTGCTTGTATACCTTGTTATCATCTTTTAATTCCCTATGTTTGAGTTTTAGGATGTGTTGGGCGTATTTCGAACAGGTAGGTTGAGTTTTGGTCTCAAGTGTAGTTGCCCAAGTTTTTGGTGTTACGCTCGAGCGGGTCATTCTGCGCTCGAGCAGAGTTTGGTTTTTGGTTGTCCGCTCGAGCGGGCCTTCTTGCGCTCGAGCGGGGTTTACACACTCCCAGTATTTTGTGCCTCTGCAAAACTTCTGCAAGTGTGTTTTTCACACTCGAGCGGGTTTCTTTACGCTCGAGCAGGTCGCGCTCGAGTGGGTATGTTGGCGCTTGAGCAGGTAGTGCTTTGTCTATGAAAGTTCTGGGAGGGGAAAATCTATGCTCGAGCGGACTGGTTTTCGCGCTCGAGCGGATGTACTTTATTCTTGTGTCTTGGCGCTCGAGCGTCCTGTTCTCCGCTCGAGCGGACCTGTCGTATATCAGATAGCAGCTGGGCATTTTTGAATCACTTTTTACACTCACACTCTCTCTCTTACTTTCTAAAAACCGATTTTGAGAGCTCCTCTCTCTAGAAAATACCTTCTCCCTAGGGTTTGATCTAGTTAGAGTGTTCCACTCCCTTGGTGCATTTGTAAAAAGTGTGTTGATCGTCGAGGGCTACGTTTTGATCCGGGAAACTGTTGATTTGGAGCACTTTGAATTTCTTCATCTTCTCCATTTGAGCTCTAACTTCGAGGTAGGGATATCCTACTCCATCTTATGAGCTTTGTCTTTGGATTTTAGTATTTCGATATGTTGGGGGTTGTTGGGTAATTTTGAGAAAATTTGGGGCCTTTGTGTAATTTTCAAAAGATGGGCTTTCAAACATATAAACTCTTATGTATGTAATACATTGGAAAATGGACTTGGTATTGGATTGTTGATGAAAAAGGAACCTTAGGGTTGGTATTGTGAATTTGGGAAAAAGCCCTAATTGCATGATAAATTAATTGGTATAATTAATTTTGGAAATGAGAAATTGAATAGGAAATATTCAAATTGGAATGGTATGGGATTAAAGGGTGTAGTTGGATTAATTTATCGCTCACCTAGGCAAATGTTGATATTTTATCCATTTGATACTTTTATTTCTTGTTTAGAAATAACTGCTTTGGGCTATGAAGCACGGATACTTCAAAAAGGGTGACGTATCCGTATCGGATACTTATCGGATACCGATACTCCTCGGATACTCGCGGATACATATCGGATACTTCTTAATTAATTTTGAAGTATCGGACACTTAATTTTGAAGTATCGGATACTCAAAGTTACATATTACTTATAATATTTTATTTAGTTCTTTGATAAGAGGAATATAGTGAGAGTTAAAGTAATAGAATTTGTCAAATTGATGTATCCTTGTTGTCTCTCTCACTTCTCTCTCGCTTTCTCACTCTCTCACGTTTCTTCTCTCTGCTCTCATTCTTTTTTTGGTGTTGGCATGTAAGGATGATGTTTAATTTGCATTTGCTTTTGCTTTTAGTTTTGGATGTTTTATGAATGTTTGAGCACTTTTAGGTTAATAGGAATTCCTCTCTTTATTTATTAATTTACTTTAAGTTTTATTTTCATGCATATTACATT
Organism: Camellia granthamiana; assembly: GCA_036172215.1. NCBI lineage: Eukaryota > Viridiplantae > Streptophyta > Magnoliopsida > Ericales > Theaceae > Camellia > Camellia granthamiana. The sequence goes on from CM069909.1 coordinate 62,144,806, forward strand.
ATTAAAATTATAATTTTTTTTTTTTTTTTTTTTAACAAATGTATCCCCGCTATACCCGTATCATACTTTTTCAAATTTTGACATATCGCCATATCCACATCCCCATATCACCATATCCGTATCCGTGCTTCCTAGGCTATCATTGATGACTTAAAAAAGTATATTTGCTGAAATTTTTATTTAAAAATGATTTTTTGGCTTTAGTTAAGGTCTTCTGATATTCACTGATGAAGGTGAACAAGTTGAAGCTATTGACCTTGAAGGCTCTTAGTTTTATAGGAATCTTTCTTCTTTGTCAAGTTGTTTTTTGCTTTAGGTTTATTTTTATGCATACTGCATTACTAAAAATTGTTAAAATAATATTTTTTACGAACGTATCCCCGCCGTACCCGTATCCTAGTGTAGCACGTCCGCGGGGGGGGGGGGGGACCTCGCGCTACAGTTCGGACTCTCTTTTTTTTGTTTGTTGCGGTTCTAAAATCTTGAACCAAAGAGTCCAACTCTGGCAAATCGTTTTGAAGAAAAACTGATTTTTGAAAAGAAGTGCCAAACATGGACTGCTTTGCCAGATTACAGAGTCGCCACCTAAATATTTTAAAATGGGAAATTTAGGAAATCCTGACTCGGTGCCGAAGGCCACGTGTCCGTCATCACCAAAGTGGTCTTGGCTCGGGAGCTTGGGTACAATTGGGGAAGGTCAGCTATGAGCACCCCCTTTCGCCCGGTCCGAAGACCGGCCTCTACTAACCATGATATCCGATTTTGAAAACATTACATGCTCTTATTCCAATTATTAGCCTAGAATTACTATGTTATGCGCGCAGCAAACAAGTATAGACTAGATTGCCTAATTTGGAAATAAACATTGCATATCCGTTGGTTTTGAAAATGCCTTGGAATTTGCTACTCGCAAGTAGGCTAAAACACGGATTTCAACGAGTTTTCCCAACTCAGGCAATCCAACCTCCACCCACAGGCATTCAAGCAGTTTATCTCATATAAGCACTTAGCCGCATGGTAAGCATACTATCATGTTAGCATTCACACGCATGTGGTATGCTAAAGCAAAAATACTTACATCGTACTCCATGCCAAAACAATAAACTAGTTAGCAAACATGCATGCCCTAGTTCATGTTAGAGTGTCTAATGCATCGCATACAATCATGTAATTTAGGATAGGCTCGGCTAACCCTAAACATGGCATGTGAAATGTACTTTATTCGATGCACGTTTTCAATTTGGAATTTGTAAATACAATGCAGTTTGTATGATGTGCCGAGCCCGATGCATGTTTAGACAAATGCATGGATGCACGCATGCATAGCATAAGGTATGCTAAAAGTAAATATGCCCTAATCTACCATCGAAAGCGGGTAAATAAAAGGGAGAAAGAAATGGGGGTTGGAAGACATACACCCACACACCCACACTTATTACAATTATGCCCTCGCTCGGAGGGACCAAAAGAATAATACAAATTAATTAACTACGCAAGCTAATTAATTATTACAAATTAACTAAATTAATTAACAAATTAACTAAGTTAACTAAAGCAGTAAACGCCTCGGGAAGAGGGCTCAAATGCATCGCGTGCCCGGGATTCGCTCGGAATCGCACTGCCATGCACGGATTGCCTCTGTTTCCTCTGCTCTCCTCCTCAGAAAAATGCCAAAATCCCAGGAGTGCCTCTCAGGGCACTGGGGATCACCACCGGCTGGGGTAGAGCACCACCGGCTGAAGAAGGAGGCCATCGGCACTGAATTCCCTTATCGGCTACCAAAGGGATGCCGGTCGGCACAAAATTCCTGCAGAACCTACAACTCACAGCAGCAGAGGGAAACAACAAGCATGGCAATATAATCCAAGCTATTTATGCACTAAACATACCCCTTATCATGTTATTGACTCAAGGGGGCATGTACCTCGATTCCCGGACCACCAATCACGCACTTCCATGCATGATGGTCCAAAGAACCAAGAGTGCAATTTTGATTTCAAATGCATGCAATGCAAACAAGCAAACAAGTGTGTTCAACCTCCATCATACTTCACCTCAAGAGGCCAAACATGCACAATGCAAATGCAACCCTAAACATGTCAACTAGGCATGCAACATGGACTATGCAATATGTTCATGCAAAGGGTTCAAGCAAGCATGCAAGGTAAGCATGCAAACCAATGGAAGGATGGTCTTACATGAATTAGGCAACTCAAAATGGGCCTAAAATCAGTGGCCAAAGTGCCTAGAAAATGAGACCAAATGCACACACACACATGCAAGTGTTAAGGCTCAAGACTTAGGCATACAAAAGCAACTCTCATGCACACTTAAAGAGACCAAACATGGGCAACTAGTATGCACTTTAAAGCTCTGAAATTCAAGTTAAACATGATGCCAAATCATGCAATGAAGCATGCCAAACAAAGCATGCAAATGGCCTAGGCTTAAGGCAAGTCAATGGGGCATTGAACTATACTTACACAAAACAAATGTGACATGCATTAAACAACTAAAAACAGGTTTTTAGTATGTTAAAACAAAGCCAAAAGGCTACTTAGATGGCATCTAAGAGGCTTGAAACCAAAGGCATGCAACATGACCAATTCATGGAGCATTCAACACATGCTTTTAAAGCACCAAAGGAGCAACTAAGGCAAGCATACAAGCACACCGAAGGGACTGAAATGACATCTTAAATGGTTCCAAACCATTGAAATGATGGAAGCAATGCATACTACACATACACCTACTTGAAGCATACAAGCTACAATGCAAAGGGGCTATATTAGGCATGCTAAGATTGACCCAAACGACTATGGACAGAGCTAAAACATGGCAAAATAAGAATAAAACCTTCACAAGTCTAAGCCTAAATCATGCTCAAATTAGGGCTAACAACCTAGAACATGTTAAGGCAAAACGAGGCATTACAAAGCAACTATGCAAATCATGCAAGGAGTGCTAAAACCCACTTAGAAACATGTTATAACATGGCAATATAAGCATGGAAAATAACTCAAACATGTTCAACACACACTCAAGCATGGTGCTCTCTTGGAGGCCAAAACTTGCCCTTTTCAAGGACATTAAGGAGAGGGGGTGGCCCTCTCCTTTCTAGGACTTTATGGCACCATCTCCACCACTGAAATCCCTCAAGATTTCAGTGGTGGAGAGGCCCAAACACACTAGTCCCGGATCTCTCCAAAATAGCACAAAAAATGACCCTTTTCAAGGTCTAAAGGGGGTCAAACTTCCCCAAACCACTAAGCACTCTTAATATACAACCAAGAGGGTTCAAAATCAGAACTTTTTTGTATTATATGCTAAGCACAAAAATAGTCCTAAGCTAGGTAAAAAGAAGGTGCAAAAATGGGGTAAAAAGAGAGTTAGTGTCTCACCCTTGTAGCCCTCTTCACAAAGCTTGATGTTGTGGCTCCTTTGGACTCAAAACCAGTCAAGAACTTCAAGAATAAGCTCTGATTTTCAAGAATGCCAAGAAAAGGTGGAAGACTAGGTGTGTTAGTGCAATAATATGAACTAAAACACCTAGAAAGCAAAAGAGAAAGGGAGAGATAGGATGTGTATCTATCTTAACCCTAAAACCAGAGCTTGGTTCTCTCTAAAAATGGCTGAAACCTCTCAAGAATTCCAACCCTTGAGCCAAGAGAAGAGCCTTCTCTCTTATAGAACTTGTAAGACTTACAAGCTAAGCAAACAAAGGCTCATCCCTCCATACACGTGTATGGAGGGGAAGCTACTGGTACACAGCTGTCTGAAAATATCTCAGAAAGCAAGTGCACAGTGTCTGGCCGGCAAAAAATGTCATTTTGACAAAATTAAGTGCCGACCGGCACAAAATAGTGCCGACCGGCACAATATAGTGCCGGTGGCAACACCAGCCAGCCGGTGGCCTCTAGCCACAGCCGGTGGTATGTGGAGATGCCTCACAAAGCATTCCCTGCCCCTCTAAGGCAAAACACAGGTGTCTGGTGCAAAACCGGACACAAAACGGCCAAGTTCGGAGGTCCTGAGGCAAGGCGCGCGAGCCGAGAACTCCGGGAACTCCAAACAAACACACACATGGATGATCACCGAGTGTTCAAACGGTGACGTCCGAGTCTTGAGGACGGTCAAAAATGGGGTGTCTACAGTTGCCCCTCTTTGACAGAACTCGGAAGTCATAACAATGACGGGAGTGAATGTCAAAGCCCAGAGACGACCCATTTTTGACAAGGCCGAAGACTTAGACAAACATGCACGACAAGCAAGGTATGCGCCCGAAGGCAGGGGCAAAATGCAACCGAAAATGCAAGAAGCCGGGCATAACTTATGATCATGCAAAGAAAGCTGTAACGAAACACGCATGCAACAGTTTTAAGCTAGAAAACGCCAAACTACACTACAATGCAGAAAGGATGTAAGAGAATTATGTAATTCTCGATACGTCTCACTCGGGAGATACAATACCTGCGCGGCTCGTCCGGTTTCACCGGCCTCGAATGAACCGTACATACAATATCGTGCCTGAAAAGAAAACAAACTTAACAGGTGCAATATTGTTAGCAATATGCATGACAATGCGAATGAAATGCACAAAACAGTGCAATGATATGCAATTGAATCTAAATGTAATGCAAATGATATGCAATGTATACAAAACTATGTATGAACAATGCAAATGGAAATGCAATACAATCGAAACTATATGCAAACTACATGCAAGGCAATTGAATCATGATTCATTCATGAGCGATTCGAAACCACACAAATGTCAAATAGATTGATGGAGGTAACAAGTCTGTCTACCATAGAAAAGGTGTCGAAGCCCTCAAGGCGCGAGCGCACGCAGAACTATGAGTAATGTAGACAGACACAAGAACAAGTATTGGGTGGAATGACATAAGTGGGGTGATGACCCGCTGGGGAAAGAATGATGATCCTAATGCCGGATGCAACAATTACACTACAATGTAATATGATGGATAGATGATACAATGGATATGGCACGCGGGCCAAACCAAATCTCGCCTAGGAAGGGCATGTACACGTACAAGCCATGTCTAACATAGAAAAGGTGTCGAAGCCCTCAAGGCGCGAGCGCACGCAGAACTATGAGTGTATAGACGTGAAAAGTATGAGCACATACCAGACCAAGCTCAACAAGGAAAGGTGCGAGCCATGGATGGAAGATGATGCAGTGGATGCATGCAACTAAAATGCAACCTAGATGGATGCTCACGAAAATGAATGCATGACATATGCAGTATGTTTTTTTGTTGTGATTTGAAATGCAAATGATGCATGATGTTTTTTTTTTCTTTTGGTTTTTGAAATGCAAATGATGCATGATATTTTTGTTTTTTTTTTTTTTTTGAAATGCATGACATATGCGCTACCTACAATGATGCATGACAATGCGATATTTACAATGCGATGCATGATAATGCGGATGAGGCACGCATGCCGATGTATCGAAGGTTTTGCACCCTCCAAGGATTTAAGGTCTCCTAGACCGTGCGTGTTTTTGGTCCCGCCGGACCCTCGTTTCGGGGCAACGCAAGTGTGGTGCGCAAAATAGCGCGATGAAATGCATGCCAAATGCAATGAGGGGCAACTTAACACACCGAAGGTCTTGCACCTCCTGAGGATTTAAGGTCTCCTAGACCACGCGTGTTTAAGGTCCCGCCGGACCGGCTTTGGGGTAATGCATGATAATGCAAATGGAGTGTGCGCACCAATGCACCGAAGGTCTTGCACCCTCCGAGGATTTAAGGTCTCCTAGACCGGGCGTGTTTAAGGTCCCGCCGGACCATGGGGGCAACTGTTTACACAACACTTTAAGTGAGTGTGATGCGAATGGGACGCGTATGCGGATGCAAATGGGGCAAACGAGACGCGCGTGTCTCAAAAGATGGAAAATGGAGTGCAATGAGGGTGCGCTAAACGGCGCGATGAAATGCATGCCAAATGCAATGAGGGGCGACTTAACACACCGAAGGTCTCGCACCTCCCGAGGATTTAAGGTCTCCTAGACCATACGTGTTTAAGGTCTCGCCAGACCCGGACGGGGCAACGATACAAAGCATAAATGCATGACGGTGTTTGTAATAAAGCACGCGACAATGCAGTCAAGCGGGTTTAAGGTCTCGCCAGACCGCGCGTGTTTTTGGTCCCGCCGGACCCGGTGTGGAGAACGATGCAAAGCATAAGTGCATGACAATGCTCGTAATAAAAGGCATGACAATGCAGTCAAGCGGGTTTAAGGTCTCGCCAGACCGCGCGTGTTTTTGGTCCCGCCGGACCCGCTTTGGTGGGGCAACTGTAAGAATGTGACACGCGTGCCACAAGGGATGCAAAACAATGCAAGTGAGAATGAAATGAAACATGAGGCACGCATACCTCATTGGTGTGAAAATGAAATGCAAAACGAGGCACGCGTACCTCGATGATGGAAAATGGAATGCAAAACGAGGCGCGCGTACCTCGAAATGCGATGAAATGCAAGACGAGGCACGCATACCTCATCGGATGGAAAATGAAATGCAAAACGAGGCACGCGTACCTCGAAACGCAATGAAATGCAAGATGAGGCACGCATACCTCATCGGA